>JAPYZE010010538.1:0-13814 GCA_030522805.1 Leptomastidea abnormis
AAGGACTACAACAAGACCCCCAAGTTTCATCCAATTCCATTGATCCTGTCAAAAATAATTTTAAAATTACAATCTCGCCCCGTTGCAATCTCGCCCCGGCCTCCCCTATATACTGGAAAAAGAGAAAGAGAAAAAGGTAAAAAGTGATTGGCACGTGCAATCATGTGTAACTTTGGCTATTCTTTTTTCCATACCCTATATATATAGCTATAAAGCTTGATAAGCCCAATTATTTATACATCATTTTTTATTTTTCTTCTACCCCTTTATTTCACGGTCGAGGCTCAATATTCTCGCGTTACGCTTATCACGCGAGTTTTAAATATTTGCCCGTGTATGCGTGGATATGGTGGTGGATGAGGATGAGGAATATAGGAGGAGGAGGAGGTAGTAACACGAAAGTGATATAAATGGGATAATGAACGGTTAAATATGAGAGTCGTTGGCGCAGCCCGAGATTGTGCGTTAACGAGCCCAACCCGTCCCTCACTCTCCCTTTCTCTCTCTCTCTCTCTCTACCCCATTCCCCTTCTCTCTTCCACTTCAACATGTTTGACCTCTAACGAGGCTTTTCGTGTAACGGACAGTATATTCCCTCCACGCCTATGCTTTCGTCTCTCTCTCTCTCTCTCTCTCTCTCTCTCTCTGTGCCTATCAATTACACGTAGGCTTGTCGCGCGTTCGTCGATGAAAATCAGTGAAAACGCAATGAATTGCCATTTGGGGCGGAGGGAAAGGGATTACCCAGTTTTGCATGAGTGTGTAATTGAAAATCGATAGTCGAGGATTGTTGTACCCACTGCGTATTGGTTGTTGTTAGTGGGGCTAAAATTTTTTTTTGACAAGTGGATATAAAAATAATTGTATACATGTGCAATGAAAAAAAAAAAAGAAATAATAACAAAGTGAATATAACAAATGGATGAACTAGATTGTATTTTTTTTTCTTTTTCAATTTGTTTTCTATATTTTGTAGATTGTTTTTTTTTATTTATTTTGAATAATGGTTAAAAATTTAGAGGAGTGTAAATGTTTTGTTATTACTGTAAAGAAATGCGAGTGACTTTGAAATTGTAAATAACTGAATTTTTTATAAATGTTATTCTATGGATTATTTTTACATTATTTAATTAATTTACAGTAAAAACTTGATATCTATCATTTTAAAAAAATGTGTTATTGTACATATTAATATTTGTATTAAAAAAATTACGTGAAAACAAGCAAAGTAAAGATAAAATAATCATGATTTTCACTGGTACACCTCGTTGCACAAAATTAAACACAAAATTACCTTCATACTTTTCATTTTTTACATTAAAAAAAAAAAAAAAATCTTCTCTATCAACTAATCAGCTATAGTCTAAACTTCCTTTCAACCTCTCAATTTTTTTTTTTCTCAATCCAATAACCCAATTACAAAATAATAATCAAGAGAGAGAGAGAGAGAGAGAGAGAGAGAGAGAGAGAGAGAGAGAGAGAGAGAGAAAGAGAGAGAGAGAGAGAGAGAGAACACAACAACAAAGCCAGACTCAACATTTGCTTCTCTCCCTCCTCTTCCGTATTTCCAATTAGAATCACATCGCATTAAGCGGCATATTTTATTAATACAGCAATCACAACGTTTCGAGGACGAAATTGCAGGAGGTCGCGTTGCCCGCCGCAAAGAGCCCGTTTAATTATGCAGCGGCTAGCAGGTCCTAACACACACACGCACACATACACACACATACATACAAGCACACCACTCTCGAATTTGACTCTCTCTCCCTTGCAGCTCAGCACCTAAAGCTCGAATACTAGCCCCGAGAAATTACATACCCCTCCACACTCTCTCTCTCTCTCCCTACCTTTCCTAAAACATTTCGGATACAGAGGAGGAGTAAGAGGAGTGAGCGTATGTGTACCTATATATATACGGAAAGGGTAGGTGCACAGAGTGCCAATCGCGAGATATTGCGTCGCCTCGCACCAGCTGGTACCAGCTCTAGTTCCCAGCAAGCTTTCGTCTTGCCCTTCCTCCTTTCTCTCTTTCTCTCTCTAGCAAACGCGTCATCTGGACTTTATTATTCGATCCCTCCAGTAGTATAGTAGTAGTAGTAGCAGCAGCACCTGGCTGGGCCCAATGAGCCGGAGTAGCTTATATATACACTATATACTCGTGGGCTGCGTGCCAGGATTTTTATAAAGTTACATATACTGTATATACCTAGCTCATGCGTTCGATCGATCGCTACATGTAACCCCTTCATCCACCTCCTCCTTATTCTATCCGGTATAGCATGTGGGCATTGGGAGGTTGAGCTGATCGGCACGTGACCGAACACTGCCGGTATATTATGCGGATCGGCCGCATGGAGGGAGAGACTTTTCGCGCTTGAATGGGCCTTCGTCAAATTCAGATTGTATAACCTCTCTCTCTCTCTCTCTCTCTCTCTCTCTCTCTTGATCCTTTATATATTATATACAGGAGACGATATCGTGTGTTCAGTCGTGTGTAAGAATACGCTTAGGTATAATATGCATGTAGAGCCGTGATAGGGACCAGGGACATTTATCTTTCGGCAAGGTTGACTAATTGAGAGGATGAAGTTGGAGAAAAGGTGTGTATTGGGTAGTGTGATTAAATGATTTGTATGAATTATTTTATTATATGTTTGTGTAAAAAAAATATTATGTTTTCATAATTAAATTTTTATTGGAGATAGGATATTAATCAAAATGTAAGAAAATTATTTAGGATTCAAATAATGATGTATAATTTTATTTTAATAAGAAGCTAAATGACGCAATATAATATTTTATTTAAATATCTGTTTTGATACAAAATAGGTACAAAATATCAGATTTTATAGTAAAATAGTATATTTTACAGATTCGTTAGACAATTGGAAAGACAAAATCGACTGTCTATAATTTTACATTTATCAAGCTCAGCAAGTCCTTCCATTTTGATTTTTTTTATTACAAATTCTTGATCCTTGAGGTGATTGAGATTGTGGAGATACCTGCTGAGGAGGTTGCTGTTGTTGGGCTTGTTGCTTTTGCACAGATGCACGTTGACCAGGTTGTTGTTGTTGTTGTTGTTGTTGTTGTTGTTGCTGCTGTTTTTGTGTCACTGGCTTATGAATAGCTTTATGTATTTTTTTTTCTCGTTGTTCACGTTCCTTTTCCAACACCAACAAAATCCGGCGACATGTTTTTTCTATATAATCTTGGTATCTCTTCGCTATCCAATTAATATTTTTCTCTAAAATAAGTTTATGCGCCAATTCTTGTGGATCATCACGCCTCGGCAAAAGTGGTCGAATCTGAGTTTCATAATGATCGAGGTCAATTTTTTCTTGAGAGCTTAAAAGAGCCTTTTTTTCATTTAGCAGTGGTCCACCAGTTTTTATAAAAGTAAGCATTTGATCATTTTGTTTGACCAATTTATCTATCTGTCGCTGATCTTTGTCATCTAAAATTATATAAGATTAATTTAATCATATCGATCTTTTTATTTCATTATTTGGCAAGATTTTTGAAAAAGAAATATATATAATTTCACGTACTAGGCCGAGCTTCGCTCGTCAGTACGTGGTACCAGTTAGTTTCTTGAGCGTTATATAGGCTTTACGTTACCAGAAGATGGAGCTAGACAGTTCACGAGTCAAGATCGTTATAGAACGTCTTATTAATATTAACTATATCACTCTCCTCCGCCCACATATCATTACAGTTAATGATTAAAGTAACATTTACTCATATTAGTTGTGCAGCTGTGCTTATTTACGCAATATCCCTTCTTTGCAATAATCGTCATAGGCCACGTGAAGGGCGAGCCCCTCCGTACGTTCACAATATGTATAACAAGTAAAATTAATTGCATTAAAATAAAATTTTTATCAAAATTCATTTAATCGGGCACGGCTACGGAGCTCGTAAAAACAGTATTTTCTAGATGTGAAAAGATTCGACTTCTGGTAACGATAACTTGCTATAATAAATGTTATGATAAATAATCACTTACCATTTGATTTCACTTCCAAGAAACATCCAATCGAAATTACAAGCAAGAAGGAAAAAACTTTTTTTAAACACATAATTTTACTAGACCAGAACAATAAAATTGTTCAATTTTTCACGATAAACTGACTTTTTCTTTTAAATTATTTGGTTATCCTTTATGTACACGGGCATAAATTATAACGTCAATACAGATGAAAGTTTATCTATTTTATTTAAAATTAAAATTTTATTCAAGATAATGAGATTAATTATCAACAGTTTTTCACATATTTTCATACTTTTTTACCTATAGTTTTTTTTTCTACTAAAGATAAAAAAAACGATTCGAATTTCTTGCTTTAATTTCTTTTTCAAAGCGATTAAAAATATTATTTAGAACCAAAGTTACAGGGTGACAAAGTATGAACAAAATTGAAAAATCTGTAAAATAATTAACGTGTTTTTTTCATACTTTATAAGCGCATATCTTTAATTTTAAACAATGTTTTTAATCGCTTAAAAAACCAAATTGTAGCTATTTTTAAGCATTTTAATTTCTTTTTGGAATCGTTCTTATATATTCACAAACACAAAATTATGGGTGAAATAGTGAGGAATTAGCTATGTTGTTAATTTTAACATGGAGTTATATGGGAAAAGTAAGGTAAGCCTAAAAAAGTGTGTCACATTGTAAAGATCACGTGACACCGATGTGACAAGAAAATGAGTCATATATATATATATAAATTTCACATGAGCACAACTGTGTAGTTTTGATTTTTTCCCTTCTTTGAAATTGTACATCGTCTTCTTTTGCTTTCTCTCTATCTAAATTTCATAAATATTATAGGATTTGAAAAAAAATTTCTTAGATCTAAATTGTGTTCTTTTTTGTCAGAAGATACTTCTATTTTTTGTATTTGCAAATACAAAATAAAAAAAATTAAAAAGATAAAATAAAAAAATTTATTTAATCAAATCGAATTTTAATTTATATGTATTATAATGTTGCGGTTGCCATGCCTCTTTTTTATCAAATTTGCTTTCGTGTCGATACCATGACACTTGTTTAAAATCTGAATTGTAAAAAAAAAATTTTAAATCTTTATTTTTTAAGTTTTATTTTAAAATTTATACAATGTATAATTTTTATATAAGAAAGCTAATTTTCACATAATTTTAATAGAAATTTTATTTAAATGTCTGTTTATTAAAATAAAAATAAAACTTTAAATAATATAAAAAATATCAGATATTTCATAATAAAATAGGATATTTTACAGATTCTTTAGACAATTCAATAGGCGAACATATTTTTGTGTTCATTAAACTTAGCAATTCCTTCCATTACGGTTATTTTTACTGCACATTCTTAATTCTTGGGGTGATTGGTGTTGTGGAAATGCTTGATGAGCAAATTGTTGCTGTGCAAATGCTTTTTGAGCAGTTTGTTGTTGGATTTGCTGTTTTTGTGCCAATTGCTGCTGAAAAGCTATTAGCTCAGCTTGTCTTTGTTGACGTATTTCTTGAACTATTTTTAAAATGCGGCGACATGAATTTGCTAGATAATCATGGTATTTTTGCGATATCCAATTGATATTTTTTTCTAAAATAATTCTATGTACTATTAGTTGTGGATCATTACGCCTCGTCAAAAGTGGTTGCAGTTGATTTTCATAATGATCAATGTCAATTTTTTCTTGAGAGCTTAGAAGAGCATATTTTTCGTTCAACAATTGCCGACCAGTCTTTATAAAAGTAAGCAGCCGATTATTATAATCTATTAATTTATTGATATTTTGCTGAACTTCATTATCTAAAGTTATATGAAATTAATTTAATCATGTCGATTTTCATTTTTTTTGCAAAATTTTTGAGAAAAAAAAAATATATGTAGCAAGTAAAATAATATTAAAATGACATTTTTTTAAAAATTAATTTAATCGGGGACAGAGATACTAACAATCTATAAAAACAGTATTTTGTGGATGTATAAAAAGTCCATTTTATGTAACGATAACTTATTGCCCTAATACATGCTATAATAAAAGTGATTTTTTGTTTGTTAAATCGATTTTTTATTCTAAAAAATTAGTGAAATCGTTTGAAATATTTAGTGATTTAAAATTGCTGAAATCGCTAAATATCACTAAAAATTGAAATCGATTTTACGAGAGAAAAACTGTTTTTAATAATGTTTAATGTATTTTTTTTTAACTCATCATTACCAATTAAATTATATTCAATAATTCAATATATGTTTGGCGATTGAGGAAATAAAATTTGTATTTATCGTTTTATCTGTAATGTCCGTTGTTCAAAGTGAATATTTGTAAAAGTGTTGGCTTGAAATTTAAAGTTAATTACTTACCATTTGATTTTACTTCTAAGAAGCACACAATTAAAATTAAAAGCAAAAAAGGGAAATTTTTTTTTAAATACATAATTTTATTAGAATAAAAAAAATGAAATTACTCAGTTTTTTTCGATAAACTGGTTTTTTTTTCTAAATTATTTGGATATTTTAACTTGTTATCTCGATGTACTCGCGCATAAATTATGACGTCAGTACAAGATATAAATTCATCTCATTTGAAATTGAAATTTTATTGAGGATAAATGGGTAATAATTACAAATATAAAAATTGAAAAAAAAAAAAAATTATTATATAATAAAAGTGACACGATTGCGTCACTATAGTAAGTTTTATAGATAAAAAATTTGTTGTCAAAGTAAAATTTTTTAAATAATTTAGAAGAGAAACTTTCCATAAAAAAAGTCATTTGTAAAAATCATTCATTTTTGTAAAAATTATAGTTTTAATAATTTTAGAACCACGTGGTTTTGTTCTAATTTTATCAAAAAATAGTACATTTTACAGATTCTTTAAACAATTTAAAACATTAATTTATTTTGATGTTTATTAAGCTTAGCAATTCCTTTTATTTTGATTATTTTTATTACACATTATTGATCTTTGTGGTAATTGCGGTTGTGCAAATGCTTGTTGAATTTGTTGTTGTTGTTGTGTAGATGCCTGTTGTGCAGCTTGTTGTTGTTGTTGTGTAGATGCCTGTTGTGCAGCTTGTTGTTGTTGTTGTGTAGATGCCTGTTGTGCAGCTTGCTGTTGGGCATGCTTTTGTTGCGCAACTGCCTGAACAGCTAGCTGAATTGCCTTTTCTCTTTGCTCACGTGCTTGTTGCACTATTTGTAAAATGCGGCGACACGAATTTGCTAGATAATCATGGTATTTCCGTAATATAAAATTAATACTTTTCTCTAAATCAATTCTTTCTGCTGTTGTTATTTGTGGATTATTACGTTTTGCGATACGCGGTAAAAGATGCTTTTGATATCGAGCTATATCACTTTTTTCTTGAGTGCTCAATAAAGCATATTTTTCATTTAACAATTGTAGACCAGTCTTTATAAAGATAAGTTGTTGATTATTTTCATTGACCAATTTATTAATTCGTTCTTCATCTTTATTATCTAAAATTGTATAAAACTATCTATAGGTTTGTGGTAACAAAATTGTATAAAATTTTTATGGAAATTATTTAAATCAGAGGTAGCTACTTATTTAGAAAAATAGTATTTCGTGAATATGAAAAAACTCATTTTATGAATAATGACTTACAAGGAGGTGCCACAACATGCGGGTCATGGATTTTGATGAAACTTGGTACAATGGGTCCTTTTTGTGTATAATGAAATAATCCCAAATCCTAAGGTCTAACGCCTTTTTGTTTTTGAGATATCTATCATCAAAGTTTCGAACTTAGCATATGACAGTCATATGTATAGATATACAAAACAATGCTAAATTATATACTTTAATGCTAAATATCTCTAAAACAAGTTATCGTTAGACCTTAGGACTTGGGATTCTTTCATTTTATACAAAGAAGACCCATTCTACCAAGTTTCATCAAAATCCATGACCCGCATGTTGTGGCACCTTCTTGTTAGTATCAAGAGAATTTTTACTCTTGAAATCGACTTGATTTTTAGTGATTTCAGCAATTTTAAATCACTCAATATTTCAAATAATTTTACCGATTTTTCATCGATTTCATTAATTTCAAAAGATTTCACCTATTTTAAACGATTTTAATCGTATTTAAATAATTTTGAATTGCTTGAAATCGACAAAAATTTCTCAGAAAATCGATTTTAATCGATTTTATTGATTTAAACAAAATTCACCGATTTTTTTAGAAAAAAATTGTTGTCACAAGAAAAACACTTCTTGTTTAATATTGTTAATTAAATTAAGTTCAATATATTTGGCAATTAAGTGTATTTATTGTTTCAATAATATATAAAATACAAATATGTATTATATGAAATTTTTTATATAAAATATATATCAATGTCTATCATTGATATAGTTAATTTTCTAAATTGATTATTTTTATAATAATATTTGCTTGAAATATAAAATTAATCACATACCATTCGATTTTACTTCCAAAAAGTATCCAATAAAAATGAGAAGCAAGAAGGGTAAAACTTTTTTTAAACACATAATTTTACTAGAATAAAATTGCTCAACTTTTTACGATAAACTGGTTTTTTTCTAAATCATTTGGCTATATTTACTTGCATATCTCTGTTATCTTAATGTACAAATGTATATATTACATTAAGACGTCAATACAAAATTAATGTAATCTTTCTTTTTTAAAATTTAAATTTCATCCAATAGAAATAAGGAATTGTTTAAAGTAGGAAAATTTAAGAACAAAAATAATAAAATTATTACAATTTAAGAATGCATTCTTAAATTCAATTAGTACGATATATTGATTTTTGTGTTCCAATAACACACATATTTTAAAATTAATTAAAACAAGCGCAACATTAAAAAAATATATAATATAAATTAATGTGTGTATACATGCACGTGTTAACGAATATAAATATTACATATACTTGATGAAAAATGTTCACTATTGTTTATGACAATAAAATTGATGTCACGATATTTATTCAATGAAGATAATTCTTGATAAATTTTATCAGAATCATAATATATAATATGTAAAATAAATTAGAGGGTACGATAATTTTTAAAGTAAAGTAATGATAGTGTCCCAATAGGTGCGCTCATCCACACGTGGAAAATTAAATTCCATGAAGTAGCGAAAATAGCTCATGATGACATAAAAAATACATAAATTATTTTAATTGTATAGTTTAACAAAAATGTATTTAAATATAAAGTGTTGAAGTAACTTATTACAGAATAAATATTCTATTAAAAATTTACCAAAAAGTATCATTGTTTATTAATACATGATATTTTGTTCGAAGCAGTGTGTCTTGTATATGAGAACCATGCTGATTTTTCAAATGATTTTTTAATAAATTGTTAAAATTAAAAATGTGAAAAACATACTTCGATTTTGAGTTTTTTTAAGATCGTAGTTTTTTATTGATAATTCAAAAATTAGTAAAAGTAGGGCGCAACTTCAAAAAATATTGTTGAGAAAATTTATAAAAATTCAGATATTAAAAATATGAATAGTACCGTTATAGGTAGATTTTTTAAATGCTCACGTTAATTTTTTTTTTTTTTATTACTGTATAATCAAGAAATGTATTATGCATAATGATTTATGTTTTTTAAGAATAAAAAATTTATAGATTGTCAATATTTTACCGTCATAGCTAATATTATGTTCATTTGGGTTATTTTTTGTAGACTAATTCGAGAACTTGTACGCAAATCAATATCAGTATTCTTTTGAAACTTTTAATTTGTATGAATTAAAATTTTGTTTTGAAAGAATTTTCTTCTTTCATACTACGTGAAAACAATTTTTTCAATTGATTTTTATTTTTTGCGGCATACTTTGATTATTTTTATAAAACTTTTTGCATTTTTAAAAATTTTTGTTTTGATTTAATTATAAATTACTGGTTTGGCGTAGTTTTATTACTAAGAGAAGTAAATATTTCAAAAATGAAAATTATTTAATAAATTTCACGGTACTTTCCGTTATAAACTATACTTTTACATAAAAATAATAGTAATTATAATAATAAGAACAATTACAACAAATGTTTAATTAATTTGAATAATTTATTAAACGATAACAAAGTTTAAGTACTAACCACCAACATAACGCGTACAACACGTGTATATGCATGTCTGACCAAAGTTGGTTATTTCTACTACCCGCATTTCACTTCGCTTTATTCATATCAAAGATTGTTACAGTAACGCAACAAAATTTTGTACACAGTAATTAAAATACAAATTTATTCATCAAAACAACTATCTTTCAAAATTTTAAACATTCTACGATTAATGACGTTTTATTAAAATAAATAAGAGAAAACAACTAGATAAAAAAAAAAAAAAATAAAATAATTGAAATAATATTATTTTTGTGTACGTATCTCTAGTTACGTCATTATTTTCGTAACGATAGAACGAATCTTCATAATTGCAACCACACGTTAATAATTTTAGCTCTGACACTAACGACTTGTACACAAAGGCCATCTAAACGAGCTTAATTAGCAAAAAAAAAAAAAAAAAAGAAAAGAAAAAAAAATTAAATACTATCTCTCTTGCTCTCTCCAGAGCGAAACAGTATTATATCCAGAAACACCATCCTAGCATAGAGTAGCGGTCATCAAGTCCTACGACATACTACATACGTATATATATACCTATCTACAGACAAAGAGAGAGGGTAAGAGAGGGTGAGAGAGGTCAAGTGGAGATAGGTTTAACGTTTGACCGCTGCGTCTGCATGCAGCCTGCGTATGTATAGTAGTGACGTCGGTCGCGCGTTTTCCCTTTGACTTGACTATACGCATATACGTGTACGCTCGCTTGATTCCCCTCCAGCTATATATATAACTACCATATCCTAAATGGTCTGCTACCGGTCTTTACCGTAAACGTAGCTACCCATACTGTACAATATGTATATACGCACATAATAATATATGGTATACTGTTATGTAGGCTCGTGTGCCAAAGCGTTAAAAGGAGGCTCCTGGCCTGGCAGTACTGAAATTTGTTTAGCAAGCTCCTTCTCCAGCTTCTGTTGCTCCGCAAATGAGAGAGAAGCTTTTTAGTCATAATGCATGGCTATACTAAGCGTCGTACAGTGCAATGCATGGCATAAACTCAGTATGTATGTACGTGTGAGCGCGTAGGACTTAAAGCTGCGGAAACGTAACAGAGAGTATGTGAAAGGGTAGATATACATGTATGTATATTGTAAAGACGCTAAGGCGATAATAGACAAGTTTCCGCGACTTAGAGCTTATTTGTAACAAACAGGGTATTGGATTCTGTGTGGGTGTGTGTGAGAGAGGGGCTTAGTTTTACTTGTATATGTGTGTATATGGTTATGTAGCATAATAATTACGTGGGCATGATATTTGAAATTAAAATTTTATGGTGGAAAAGCTGCTGGTATGTATGTATGTATGTGTCTGAGTGTGTATGTAGACGAGGTGTATGTGTAATTGAGTTGTTAATGAATTTTGGTGAGGAGAAATTTATTCTTGGGTTCTATATACTGATGTATATTGTATATGTATGAGTGTGTGTGTGTATGTATTGATGTTGTTTTGGTAATGATATTGATTTGTTAAGCAAACAATGAAAAGGGAAGTGGCGTTGGTATTTAGTTAGTGTCTGGAAAGTTATTCGTTACCAAAAGTTTTAATGGTTTGTTGATACAATTTTTTTTTTCTTCTTTTTTTTTTATAAAATATTACAGTCGTAAAAATAAAGCATGGTCAAATTTAAAATTTAATAAGTATGTAATGACGAATATATACCTGTATTAATAAAAATTATTATATTTTATTAATTTTTAAATTTTCTATTCAATCTTACTGACAATGAGGAATATTGAATAAATTGTAGATATATTCGTCAATACATTTGTACACAGACCAATCACTGTTAACATTTTCTATATAAAAAATATAATATCATTTGCGCTCGATAACACGCAAGTATGAAAATTATTCAAATAACTCGTAAATTTACATTTCAAGTGCATGAAAACTAAAGCGCTTGGAATACATCGACAAATAATCGACAAAGTCAGTATTAAAAATACGTTATTGTATATATTTGTATTAAATCCGTATAAATTCGCAATAACGAAGTGTTTCAATTAACACAAAAATTGACCAAGGTCTTTTAACCGAAATTCCTCTATGTGTCACGTCATGTATACACACACACACACAAGTAAATCTCGCGTGGACCTCTGCACGTCGTGAAACTTAAATACAAATTAATTAAATGTCAGCCTCCAGCGGTACATCCCCGACACACAAATAACGTTGAAAAAGAAAAAAAGAATTAAAAGAGTTTTAAATAAAATAGCCTTGATATTGAATTAATTGGTCATTCGCTGTGTATAATACCAGTCGACATATTAAAAATTAACGCTTCTACCTTTATTTATGCAATGCTTGTTAAAAAAAAAGAAGGAAAAAAATTTTATTCCTATACTTGTATACAAACGATTTTATTTGTGCATCATAGCGACACGATAAAAGAGAACCGATTAATGATCACCGTGTGTGGTGGGCAGAAAAAAAAAATAACCGATCGATCATTTGTGGAGAATGGCTGTTTTGTCAACACAAGTGTATATGTGTATATGTGGCAAGTTGCGCGTATAGAGTAAAATTCATGCTATTAAACGATCGAGAGCGCGATATGAGTAGATTGAAGCGTCAATCGTAATGATGTATGTGTCGCAGATTGGAAAGTGCTTTATTTAAAGCCAGATTTTTATGTCTATGTGGTAACCAAAGTTCTCACAGCAAGTGGGATTTGATTGGGGTAAAAATTTTGCTTTATATCCTTAGCTTTGATAAATGCGCTTTATTGTGTTTTTCGCTGTTGGCAATAAAAATGAAATGCTTTTTAAGAGTAATGATAATAATAGTATTTGATTTTTATGCAATTTTACGAGGGACATGATTAATTGGAAAATTAATTTTCTAGATTAAGATGAGCTGGAAGTCGACAGGCTGTACTTACATCAATGATGCATAGTTATTAAATTACTTCTATTTGTATAAATGTAGAAATTATGCTGAATAAAAACGATCATTGTCAATTAGTTTCTGATTGTAATTCAATATTATTAATATTAAATCAAATGTCATGTTCTATTTTCTTGAGAACATATTACTTGCATGTTTTATTAAAATACGTCTATCTATTTTTATTTACAGACAACTTTTTAGAAAAATTCAATTAAACTCATTTAATTATGACACACAGAAATGATAAATTTTCTCTCCACTAATGTTCTTAAGCTCTGAATCAATTAACATACGAAATAACATAATATTACGACTATTCGATCAATACTAACCCACTGTAGTAAGTAAAATAAAAAAATTTTCACTCCACAAAACGAAAAAGTACATTTTAGTTATCCTAACTTTTCCAAACAATCCTACAAAATTATTCGGCATATCCAGTCATGTTATTTGACTAACCAATTGGTTTTTATATCCACAACAACTCAAGTCGCGCAGAGCAAAGCTTTATCATCTTTTTTTACATCGATAAAATTTTAACTCAAAATTGAAATTTTTTCAGTAGAGCCTTTCTTAGACTTCAAATTTGTATTTTTTTTTAAATGAAAAAAAAATATTGAAAAAGGAAAAATTAAACTACAAAAGATTTAGAATTAGAGCATCAGATGATGTATACGCCGCTCAGTCGATGTATAGAAAACGAGAGAGAATGCGGTAAATAAGAATCGTTCACGCTGAGAGAAGTACATTATATATATATATATATATATATATA
>JAPYZE010010543.1:0-11484 GCA_030522805.1 Leptomastidea abnormis
GTGGGTGCACAGGCAAGTGCGTACAATGCCGGCCAACCTGTCACAACGCAAGCAGCGAGTCCTCTCGAGCTGCTTGCTCCGTAGCTTTTTCAAAGGCGGTAACTGCCTTATCTCGCGTGCGTGTTACACACGCGATTGCCTGCTGCTCAGTTCTGCTCGCTATTCGTATATTTCACGAGCCCGCGGAGGCTAGCGGTATTCGCGGTATAACTAGGATGATTTTACTTTTGGGAATCAAAGTGGATAGTTCGTGGGTCAAGAAATGATAACCACGAATTTGAATAAAAGAGTGAATTTAATGATAAGAAAACTTAATGAGAAAAATAACAAAGATAAAATCTAACGTTGCGTTGTGCGCGGTCACACAACGCACCGGTTCGAAATAACAACAACTGTAATATACAACTTTGAGTGAAACGCACGTTGCGTCGTACACGGTTGTACGATCCAACGATATAAAACAACAACTATGAAATGTACTCTGCGCCGGCACGCGGCACCTCCTCCCCACCTCCTCCCCCCTCCTCCTCAGGGTCCTCTCCAATTTCCCTTTCTTTTGTTTCAAAATTTCCGTTATTTTATAGAGGTCAAAATTCCGAATGCCTCCTCCCCCCTCCTCCCCCTCCTCCTCCCCTCCCCCTCCGCCTCAGCTCCTCCTCAGGGTCCTCCTCAGGGTGCTCCCCATTCGACCTTTTTATCGAAATTCGACCTATCTACGGAAATGAAAGATAATAACACAAGAGTTTAAAACAATTTATACGAATGTGGAAATCTAGAAAAAATTCTAGGTCTTATTTTCGATTGCTTCTTCTTCACTCATCCTGAGCTTTTCCTCGGGTCCTCCTCAGGGTGTTTACTATTCGATTCCTTTACCGAAATGAGATTGATGTACCAAAATGAGAGGTATCAACACAAGGGTGCAAAACGATTTATATAAACGTTTGAATATAAATAAAAAAAATTTTATAAATATGTAAAAAATACATGACATGAATCATAATAAACCCTAATGTAAACTTAAATAGATACTTGACCAATAACCGTTACAGGAAATCATTACAGTTTACTTAAACATGTATATAATTCAATAATGGGATCACCGCATTGATTATTACCCTCGACTTGAGAAATAAACAATATAAAGGCTCTTATAAAAATTTATAAGAACGCAATATAATAAAATATTACAAACTTTTTCTTCAATGCCAATACAATATATTTATTTATAATATGTTACGGGGCGTTTTATATCACCAACTGGACCTGACCGTCCAGCAACCACCGATGTTTGCTGCTTACACCCCGTAAGCAACGCGAGACTCCTGCTCGCTTTTAGACACACTCTTGGTGTCCCCATGGTGTCCGGCTATTCGCTCTTGCGTGTGCTCTTCTGGCACACACCCGCGGAGGCGGCGGTATCCGACTTGCGTGATCGCGTATCCAACGCGATACAATGACAAACATAAAGGAGGAAAGAAAAGAGACTTGCACACCGGCTGTGTGCAAGCAAATAACAACACGGGCACTTAACAATAACAGCAATAAGCTTTAATGCTAAATAAATATAATGCGGATTCGAGCCGCTATAATTCCCGATGTTTATAATGTGTGTGTGTGTTTCTTTTGTCAGTGCTCGCCAGCACCGACCTTGCGCTAACGCAAGCCGCGGACTAAGCTCCTGGCCGCTGGCGGCCAAGTCTCGTGCACGCTGCACGAGGACGCAAGACAATATGGCACTACACTTTACTTACAGTGTAGCCATCGCCGTCGGCTGTTCTCGCCAGACCCGTCCGCTCGAGGTCATCCGCAGAGGAGAAAAGTTGCCCGTAGCTACCTGTTTCCGGCGGCCATGTCCAATGGCCCTGAGAACCCTGTTCTCTTTCTCCTCTCCTGAAGCAGCTCGAAGGCGTCCCTCCAAGCACTATGCAGAGTGTAAATGTGTGAAGATTCACTCCACGCACCACTATATCACTGTCACTCGCTTGCACTCACTATCTCTCCAGGAAGCCATGAACATCTTCCGCAGGAACACTCGCTCGTTCCATTTACGGAGCGGACAACACTACTGCCGGCATATAGCAGCACATGTGCCATGCCGACTCGTCGCATCTCTCTCGCACTCACACAGCGATCCTACACTCACGCGACGCTCTAACTCTAACATACGAGGCCGCATATCCCGTATGTCTTCCCGCGCGACCGGTGTCTCTCTCACCTACCGCTACTGCCTAAGCTATAGCGCGCGCTTTCTTGCTCTCTTACGGCAGTATACCTGCGCGCACCTATCTCTATCTCTCTCGTAGCCTCTATCTACAGCACGCACTATACCTACTAGCTGCGGCTTATACTCAACGTATCGACACCTCGCAGGTCTCTCGCGTCCCCTGCTCCTCTCGCCCCTCGTGTACCTACATACTCTCTAGCAGAGTCAGCTGCTGAGAGCTTACCGACGGCGCCGCTACGTTGTGAGCCTGACGCCCGTCACAAATATAACCTTTGATAACTTTTTAATAATTTATCAAGTAATTTATTTTTTATGACAAGAGTTATTATTTATTATTTTATTCATTAAATAATCTCTTTATTATGACTTAACTAGAGAACAATATGAAAAGAGTTATGACCAATTTAAATGAACGCAAAAATATAAGAAAAGATTTTTTAAATGAACGCAGAAATATAAGAGATTTTTAATATAAAGTAACCTTTAATTATTGAAATAAACTTTAACATATATATGCAAGGAAAAAAAATTATTTGACATAATTTCAATCATCTACTTTTTTAATGCCAATGCAAATACAATATTTTGAAAACATAATATATTTATAAGTAAAGAAACTAAAATTATGAAATATATTTACGATATAACCTTTGAAAACCTTAAATAATTCATTAAATAATCTTTTTAATGTTACATAAGAATAAACAACTGAATCTGCTGTAAAATTTGAGACAATTACTACTTTTATTGCTGCTACGATCTTAAGCATAAAACCTTACAGATTTTTTCAAATTTGAAATATTTATTACCCTTTTTCAAATATTACACGAAGTTATGTATGCATGACTTACAATAATAAAATTTATTTATTATATACCATTTAAAAGCTTTTTATGAACTCAAGAATTTATATGATAAGCTACTAAATACTGTATTAAAATAAAAAATATAATCTGACGTGCAACCTACCCAGCTAGCACGTCGATATCCACATGGTGTCGGGAAGATGCCTGAAAAAGGACACAAGGTGTCTATTTGGATGTACACGGAATTGCCGAAAAGTTAACAGAAAACATACCAAAAAGATGTTCTAATTCCACCCTTGTAGATGTCATGTAAGACATCTAAAGGATATACATGTAGACACATTTATGCTTTGTATGATATAGCTGCTGCGTACTTAAAGACGTCTTTTAAGCATCTATAAGTAAACATTTTTTTAGTAAAAAGACACTAAAAAATAAATAGAATGTTACTAAAATGATATGAAAAAGATATCTATTTAATATACTATTTGTATCTTTTATTGTTATCAAAAGGTCATAATTTAGGTATCGAAATTATAATAGAAATTTTTGTTTGAGATTCAATTTTTATTTTATTATTTTTAATAATGACAATCATTTTGCACAAAAACAATACAATTAATAGTAGATTTTACAGTAATAATTTGCCAATCGCAGAGCTGTTATAATAATTTTTAGCAAAATCTTTTGTAGTTTTACATTTAATATTTATAAAAAATTATTTTAAAATCAATATTAATGCACTCAATTAAAAACTAAAAACGCTGGACTGAACAAATTTTAAAACTACATTTTAAATTAGAAAAACACTTATTTCTACTTTTTGGTATCAAAAGTTGACGAATGAAAAAAAAATAATAAACTTATGATTAGCCGAATAAATTAACTTCCATACTGTTCACCGTTGAAACAAGTATTTTCATTCCTGTTGGTTTTCATCATCTTTTTTTTTGGTTTTTAACCGATCTCCAGCGCGTCTCAACCATTCCTTGATAGTTGATTCAATGTCTGCTGCTGTAGCCCCTTGATGATTCAAAAATGATTCTGTAATTTATACATATAAAAATTATTAAATTAAATAAATCTATACATGAATGATTTATTAAATTAAATAAATCTATACATGAAAGATGATTTGAATTATATATCATTGATAACAGACTTACGTTGAAAGTACTTGACAAAAGGTGTACCACTCATCTTGTTTGAGTTATTAGTGCCCATCCAATTGTATTTATAGGCGAGCTCATTCGACAAAGTGTGAGCCAAAGCATTTCGTATAGATTTGAATTTTTCTTTACCTCCAATCGACAGTAGCAATTTTTTCTGAAAAAAAAAACGAAATTGTAAGTGTAATTTATAAAAAAAAATGCAAGTTAATATGGAGCAAAGCATAGCACATAAAAAAGCTTTTGTAAATATTATAAAGAATTGCAAATTCAACGTATAAATGATAGTATATAAAAAAAATGACTTGTAGATTTATTGTATAATATGAAATGAATCAAACAATTATTAAATATTTTGAAAGATAAATCAATATTTTATTAATTATTTGCAAGCATTTAGGCTTATTAATATTTTAATATGCTGGGTAACGTTATGTAACTTGTGCAAAGCTTAAACACATTATGGATGCATACGTAAGTGGAAGTAAATGTATACCCTGTAGTTACATAAAAAATATTAGTGAAATAACTCAACTATAATACCTGTTATTATTAATGCACACTAAATACTTATACAGAAAATTCAAATTAAAAAAACCATTTTCTCAGTTTTAATTTTTATTTGTTCATAAAATATTTTCATTTTACTACTGAATTTTGTTTTTCTGCCAGTACCAAAGGATACAAAGGAAATAAATGTAGAGAAAATTTAAGTTTACAATTTTCACCTGAGGAATACCATGCACCGACCAATATTGATTATTCACTTGAAATATCTGAATTTTCATAATAAAATCAAGTTATAAAACAAAATAGAATAATTTTAAAAAGAAAATTGTTTCAGATAGCTCTTGTCTTTGAAACAAAATAAATTGTTATTTATAATCAAATGAAGTAGAATAATGGAAATTAATGTTAATGGAAACTATATTTTTTCAATACTAAAAACTCCTTACTACAAAAACAAATTGTTTAAAAATCCATACAAATTTAACTAGTTTTATAAATAAATTATTTTAGAAACCGTGTGATATAAAGTAAAATAAATGTAAGTTTAACAATTTTTGACAGCTATTTAATTTTTGCTGTGAATAGAACAAGCAACCATACATGCTATTAAAGCTTTTCAAAATAAACTGACAAGACTTGACCATCGGAAATAGAGCCACGTGGAAGCACTGCTCTAGTTCTGTGCTAATAGCTCCTGCGGCGTTTTCTCATAGCCTGCTGCAGCCCGCACACTTGCGGGCGAAACGTTGCAGCTGACAACTGTTGCTGTTTATTTTGCCTCTAACATTGAGTATCCCCATCCTTTATTTAATAATGAGAGGCGAGAGAAATATTGAGATTTATAAATATTTATTATTTGTGCTTCAGACTTATTTTGTTTTAAAAAATTATTTCAAAATTTTATCTTGCTATATTCCTTGAACTGTTAACAATGCAATAATTGAGTTCTAGAAATTTATTTCTATTCATCATATTTGAATGTTTATTTGAAAAATATTTTGTATTATTAAAATACATTTTTTTACTTGTTATAAAGTTTAAATTTAACCAATAGAGTAAAACACAAAATTAAATTGTCTTTATTTCTAAATCTATACCTATGGTTGGAACCGTAATAATTGTAACAGATTCATCCCATTATATTTTGCTTATGTGTAACATCAAATTTAATTAAAATTAATTGAAAATTACAAGATTTTATGATTTATAAAGTTACTGGACAGTGATAAATACAACATACAATAAAATTCTGGTCTCGAGCGAAGGTGTAGACTTTACAAAGAATATGTGATGAATAACATTGTAAATTCAAAACTTAATTATTAGATTGTTCACATTGATATAAATAATAAGATAGAAATTTTTCATTAATTTTCAAAACAAAATAAATCAAAAGCACAATCAATTAATTTTTTAAAAATTTTTAAAGATTTATATAGTAACTTAATTGACGATGCTGGGCGGATTAAAATTCAATCAAAAAAATATTCTTTTCAATATAATTTAAAACAATACTTACAAATTGCGATTGCGTCTGCACAATTTCATTTGTGGCTAGTTGGTTATTGAACAGCGTAAGCTCTGCTACTTTCTTCAGAGGAAACTGGGGTAGACTACTTGTGTTTGTTGCCTCTCCGATGACACCAGTTGACTGATTGAGAACTATTTCTTTCAGTGCAAGTACTACCTCTGTTAAATAGTTTATCTGCTCAGTCATTTGATTCAATTTAGAATTGGTTTGTTTCTGAAGAAAACCTTGAAAAATTATAATAAATTAATTTATTAAATATATTATAAAAACTGAATTTCCAAAAAAGTAAGTATAAGATCCTACTGCAAGAACGACAAAGGTTAACAGTATTTGCTGCTGTTTGATCTGCGACGATATCACCAGTTTCTGTAGAATCATTGAGTAGTTCATCTTCAGACATTTCAGCTTTATCAGTTTTATAATCCTGCATCCATTCTTCTTTATATTCCTCATCTTCATACTGGCTTAAATTTTCTTCTTCTACTTTATCTTCATTGCCATTTTCAATTCCAACAGACTCTTCTGCAATTTCAGTTTCTTCGCATACATCTGTTTTTGAACAATCAGGTGAAAAGACTTTATGTGGTTCAATGGTTTTACTTATACTTTGGTCCAGACAACCTATGAAATAATAATCATACATTATTGATTTATAAAATTCTTTTTTGACATTTTAAATTTGTTTATTATATTTTTAAATAAAAATAAAAATTTATAAAATTTAGCAATGTAATATCACATGAAATTGTTTCTTTAAAAAAATGTGAGTTATATACTTGTATGTATGTTTATACGTACTTTTTTTCTGCATGATCGGGTTCAAGTGTTTGGTAACAGGTATTAGAGTAACATTTGACATATTAAGTCTATTCGAAGACTGTTGGCGGTTAAAAAGAGCTAATGTAGCTGAAAAGCAGTAAATAAACAATTAAAAAAATTATCATCCTTTACATTTGACATAATTTAACAGTATTTGTATAGTTCACATTACATAAAATGTTAAACTATTGCAACTTGTAGTTGTAAAATTGTTCAAAGTAAATCAACAATAATAATTAGTAGTAAAAAATTTATTACTTACACTTACTGGCACTTAGCGATGATACACCTTGATCCTTATTCAACAACGATGGTGGCAACATGAAATTCTTTTCAATGTCAGAAGTTACGGGTTGAGATGTACTAATTATGGTTCCAATATTCATATTCTTGGGAAGATTGGTGACTGTTTTGATTCTAGGAATCACCACTTTTTTCCCATTATTATCAGAGATACTTTTAATTTTATTTACAGAATTAGCCTTTGAAACTTGCTGTCCTTGACTATTCAGAGGAAAAGTGTTGTTCCTCTGCTTTGAGGTACTCATTTTTCTAAAAAATAAAAGTAAGATATGTAGTTTTGAATACAAGTTGTAATAAAAAGGAGCTTGTTATTAAATTAAAAAACAGAAGTCAAATTTTTAATTTAAAATAAAATTAATTGAAATATTTATAGAAAATGAGAATTAAATTACATCACACAATTATTTGTAATTTCTTGTGTACTTTGAAAAAACAACGCTCATTTTAAGAGTTACCCATGTCAAAAAAACATAGTATGATGAATATTTCTACTATGAAAGGAATGCCAAGAAGACAGGTTTCATGCTTTCTTAGGCTTGATCAAAGATTGTGTATAACATATTAAATATTCAATCCTATATAGTTTGAACTTTTAATATTAGGTTATTATTTACATATCTTTATCTACTTTTTATTTACACATGATTTTAAGAGAGCGTTATGTAGTACTTGGAATTTCTTTCAGTTAAAGTATTCACCACACTAAGTTTTGATCCAAATCAGTGATTTGAATCTGAGTAACTTACTTGTTAGTTATAGTAAGAGTGTAATAATGGATAAATAAAAAAATCATCTCCATAAGGAATTTGAAAGACTTTTTTTTAATCATGTGCACCGGCCAAACTTGAAAATTGTCAGACAAATTAGTTACTTGGTACAAATCAAAAATTGTTGAGTCACAAGGATAATCAGGAAGAGAAGACTTTGAAAGAAAAGAACGACCAATTAATACAGGTTCATTTTCATTGTGACAAATGTACTGAATTACAATTATAGTTTTATCATTTAAAATTCAACAATTATTACCTCTTCTGTCTGATAATTTAAATGTACTAAATTCAACAAAAGAATATGCATCTGAATACCCATTTGGAAGTTCATTGTTGTCAAAATTAAGGGATTTTTTACCGGTTAATTTATAATCATTCAAAGATATGCTAGATATTTTAGGTGGAATGCAAGAATTATTTTCTTCTATTCTTTTTCTTATTTGAACTAAAGGTGAATGGCTGTTACGGACCATATTTTTTAAAACTTGCAAATAATTCTCATAAGGGAACGCACTAAATTCTTCCAAAGGTCCAAACCTAAGCACATCAGCTGCTAAATGAATCAAGGTGTGATTGTTATAAATAAGATGCTCTTCTCCGTACAAAATAGGAATTTGTTCCACAAAATATCTTAGTAAGTCATTGGCATATGAATTGTATGTAAAACAAGTGTTATAATCACTTAAAATTCTAATTGCACAACTTAAAGTATTAAAGTGAATTATTCTTTGAGGATTCAAATAAGTGTTAACAGCTGCTGTCCCTAGATACAAAAGTAATAAACGAAACTCTGTAGCTTTCCAATTCCCTAACTCGTCTAGTCCTCTGGGTTTCCTGACAAATTCTGAAGGAACATATTTTGTGTAACTCTTGTAGTTATTATCAAAAACTAAATTTAATTCTGAAGCATATTTGCCTTTACCAAACTCTGTGGACCACAATGTAAGGAAGCGTTTCATGACACCTGAATACAGTAAGTGCATTGGATCCAGAGGAACTTGGGATATTAATCCAATGCCTATCCACTCAAAAGGAGAACATAAATTTTTAAAAGCTTCTGGTAAACTATCATGAAAGTTCCTATCAGTTCTTAATGGAGCATCTAAATTTGGAAAAATCATTCTACCTCCTAGTTTAAAACCTATAACATCACATTTTTGGCATGCATGAGCGGAACAATGATGTGGATGGCAAAGAATCCAGTTTCTACATAAGCTATCAGCTATTATTGCTCTGATTTCAACAATAAAGTGTTTGTTCTCATAAATAAATCCATCGGTATTTAAGGAATTGTACTCTACTGCAAATTGCATTAAATATTGGGAAACATCTGGAGATTTTTCACATCCATAGTAAGCTCCAACAAAAAATGGCTCTTGAATCTGTGGATGAACAATTTTACCTAAAATTGGAATTAATTCCAAATTCCTACTTTTCCACACAGAAATGCCATCAATATGGACATCTATATATATAACAGGAGAATCAAATTGAATAAGTTTAAGCTGTTGAACAATAGCTTTTTCTAAACCATAATGGGTGTATTGACCTTTACCTACAGAAATAATATCTACTGTACGAGGAGTCTTCAGCAAAGTACGTGCATCTAATGGAAGTTGCTGTAAACTCTCAGTAGTGCACTCTTTTAACATTTTCAATAATTCATTGACAGTGGCATGTGGAACATTGTGTTTGCAAACCCAAGCAGCTAAGGACAATGAAAAGTCTTTATTTTCAACATTACAACAATCATCTTTAACTACAATTTCATTTGCATCATTATTATTTATAAAAACATAGTCATTGTCAATATTCTGATTAGTATCACTATCTTCAAAACTATCCAATGTTCCACTGCTACTGTTATCGATACAAGAATTATTTAACAAATCAGAGTCTCTATCATTACTATGACAATCATCGTTGTTAGGATTTGGAGAAACAGCAAGTGCTGTTGGCTCTTGAACAGAACTGCAATTGTTTGGATATGTTTTATTTATAGATTGAGAATGATTTTCAGCAATGTACAATAAACGATTTTTTTTTTGCCTCTTTCCAAGACAACTAAAAGCTTTTCTTCTTATCATCGTTCAATTTTAATAAAATAAATCAAAAATTTGTAGGTTAGAAAATTACAAAATTTAATTAATAAGCTATCATGTAAATAAATCTTATCCAATAATTGCAAAATAAGTGAAACGCAAATAAACAATATTAATTTACTTGATTTATATTAGTTCGATACTTAATTCCGTCTCCAGGTCGGTGAAGATGTCTGGCAGTTTGGCAAACGATCCGAATCGTCCGGGTGACAAACAGCAAAAGGGTGGATGAATAGGTTATAGAATAAGAGCACGTGTCACTAAAAGACATCAAATCGGTGTCTATTGTTTATATCTGTTTAATAATATAGGTTAATGTCAACTTATTTCATATCAATTACAAATTATTAAATAAATACGTTATTTACATAAAAATGTACTTGCCCATCATTCTTCTTTTTTTTAATGTTTTATTGTTTTTGTATAGTTTATTTAAGTAAATTGATGTCATTAAAAGGGTGTCTATTTAATATCCGTTTATAGTCACAACAAATTAGCTACGTATAGACATCTAATAAACATCAATTTTACGACTAGAAAAAGATGTCACTGAAAAAGATATCTTTGGCACGTCTAATTTTTTTTTCACTATAATATGACTGGAATAAGATATCTAACCAACAACTTGTAAATGATGTCAAAAAGATACTTCCTTTAAGATATCTATAACATATCAATTGCAGATTATCAAAAAAGTTACAATAAATAGATACATTTTAGATATCTTTTCGTCGTTAACTTTTTCATAACACCAAATTAGACAGTTAAAAGATATCTATTTTTGTGGTATCATTTCTCACAAAACTGTTGTTCATCCTATAGCTATCTAATGTAACAGCCAAATAGATATCAAGAAAAGGTTAGAAATTGGATGTCCAAAAAGACAAATGTGCTAGCTGGGTAGTAATGCAAATACCGCTTAAATTCTGCTCTTTACTATAGAATTAACATGTATTTTTTCAAAAATTGATTCAGTGCAACAGCATTTACAATAATTAAATCTGAATTTTTCATTTATGTAATGATAATGTTACGACCCGACCTTGGCGGTCGTGTGTAAATTAAGATATTTAAGTTCGAGAATTCAACTTGGTCCCGAGACCTTTCTACTTTACTCGCGTTTTCTTTATAGATGTTAAATACGGATAAAAAAGATATGCGTAAGTTTTAATGATGTTAGGTTGGACAGAGTTGTGGGTTGTCCGCTTTGCTATGGACAATATATGTGTGACAAGTTGTCCGCCGTCTAC
>JAPYZE010010544.1:0-17967 GCA_030522805.1 Leptomastidea abnormis
TATCGCTTCCTGTTCTATGCTTAGACTGTATTTTCAATTATTTGAGCAATGAAGATCTAATGAATTTGATAAGAGCTAAGAACGGAAAATTAGAATTTGCACCATTACCAGAATATTGTTAAGTTCTAAAACAATTGTTTCACTTTTTTACTGTTTAAAGAACGAAGTATACTTTGCTTTGTAATTATTGTATCTATGAGGTTATTCATTTAATAAATATTTTTATTCGATAAGAGAATTATTTTAATATTTCTTTAAAAATTTTAAAAATATTTAAAAAATATTTCTCTAAAATATCTCTAAGTAGGTTTTATTTTATTGTAACTTGGTTGATTGCAATTGCAAACGGAAAAGATCGCTTTACGGTATGGTTTATCCATGCTTTCTCCCTATGCTTTAATATATGAAACAAAATGTTGTGCTCTATTATTTTTTACGAGTTTTTGTGTAAATATAATTGAAACAAATCACGACGCGTTTCAAACTTGTCTTATTTTAAGCATCGTAATTGTTATTTTTGTGGTATCAATTTTTACCTTAATAGATTGAAAGAGTATTTTATACCATCCATGTATAGTTTTGCGGTCAAGATAAACTTAATACTTATCGACGTTTATTTTACATTTATTGATATGCATATTCATTTTGAAAATTGTTATTTATTTAAATTAGAAAAGTTTTACTTGATGTACACGCAAGATATAAGATCAATAATAAATAATCGGTTATTAAAAGTAAAATAATTATATTTTAAGTTTCAAAATCTTTGTTGATAAACTTGTTGAAATAATAAAAAAATATAAGAAGAATATAAAAAGTGTTGATGAAAAATATAGCATAATTATATAAATTTAACACATAAAATTATTATAAAAAAAAATTGTATCAAATTATTTATTAATTATTTTTTTCAATTTATTTTCGGTAAAAGTATCAAAAACCATCAATTTCCTTATTGCAGGACTCTTGATCACTTTACATTGGCAAGTGTACAAATGAATATTATTTAAATTTTTAATGTTGTATTATCTATTATTATATCCACTTGATACTAAATTAATCAATCAATTTTGTAATTTTATTTTTCACGTGAAAACAATTTTTTTGTTTTTTCAAGCTCGGCTTCTCTCTTCTAAAAACTTATCTAAGTCCAAAATACACTGGTCGACCAGTTCATCATTCTTGGTTTCAGGCTTATCCTTTTTATCATCTAATTGCATAAGATTAACTTTAATCAAAGTTTCTAAAAATTAAAAAAAAATCAATTTAATCACATTCTATCAAAATTATAAAAAAAATCGAGACAATGCATTTTAATAAGATGATATCAATCTTACTGCAAGAATTTATTAAACACATCGATTGCTCACTAGCCCGATGAGTTTCTTGAGATTTCTCATAAGCAGCTTCTAATTTATCCATAATCTCGTTAAATTTTAAACGGTTAATATTATTCAGATCGTAAATTGAAGAAAACTTATTCGTTTTATCAATTGATGACTCCGAATTTTTCTCAGATTTCGAGGCTTCTTCAATGGTTGATTGATTGAAATCAATTTCATTACAGCTCTTCATTGATTTAGTCTTCATTTCACGAATATAATCGAGAGCACGTAATGCATTTTTTTCTTGGTTTTCATGATCCGTCAGCATCTCAAAATTTAGTATAAACTCTGATGTTATTAGCACCTGTTAGATTATTCATTAAAATAATTTTATTAATATCTTCTCTGAAATGAATAAATATGTTTCTACATACTTTTTCAATACATTTGACGATTTCAGTGCGATCGTCCAAATTTATATTTTTTATGACATCTGTAAATTTATTCTTGTTGGGAGAGCTAATTGCACAACCAAGAAGAAGATAAAGCAGATTTTCCATTTCGCAAACATTATGTGTCGGGTCTTTGATGAGATTCTCGATATTCGGCTCGTTTAATATAACTGCTTTTTGATCAATTTCAAAAAATTGACGAATGTTATCCATAATATTTTTTAAATTTAAATAGCGTTGATTTTGGTCAGATGATGATACTATATTATCGTTAATCACTTGTAAACCACTTTTGGATTAGATATAATATTTTTAATATTTAAATTTACATTTAAAAAGGTGGCGTATAAATATATCAGTACAATTAAAATATAAAAATTTTTTTTACACTTACGTTTGACAGAATACCTGGTGAATGAAAACGCCATCGAGAAGCGTCTCGTAAGAAAGATCTTCATTTAGCTTTACATCTGTAAATTCCATGCACGATGTAAACTGTAACGATAATAATTTATAAATATAAATTTTACTTAATATATATAAAAAAATTTCATTGAGTATTTAAAAAAATTAAAAAGTTGGTATCTTTTACCCATTTAAATAATGGCCCGTTTGTAAACAGCTCGACTTCGTCTAATTCATTTTTTGATGCCATTATCCAGAGCTAAATAAATATATAATTGAAAAAATACATACACACTGTTGTAATTAAACTAACATAATTCAAATTCTTATTATTATATCGTTTTTATATAATTAATTCGCACTGTGCCAATTAAAAAAAATCCGTTAAATAAGATGTAAAGTAAGATACTATTTTGTATTTACATCATAAATAAATAAATAAAAATAAAGCAAAATCAGTTTATTATACAAAAAATTTTACCAATTGTCTATTCGTCGTTTATTGTGAAAATATAAATTTGTTTGAAATCGTTAAAATACTATCTTGGAGAACCATACAAATAATTAATATCTATAAAGTCAAATAGTCCTGTTCGAGATCTTGCAGAAGTTGGACTACAGAAATGTGTCTCAAGACGCGTTCTAAATATATTTGTCTTCTTCTAAGCTTTGAGGATTTAATTAGTGTATTCTTACCTGCATTAAATGAAGGGATATTGATACTTTAACGTCCAGTTGTAAATATTCGTAAAGAAAGCGGCATTGATCACGTCAAACTTGACGTACATTTTATACTTTTTTTAAAGATATTTTTTTTGGGATTTTAAAATCTTACTTTATTTTTTCGTTTTTTTAATAAGAAAGGAAGCTAATGCTAGGTAATTAGGTATATGGTAACTTAAAAAAAAAATTTGTTTAACTAAATAATATTTATTTGAAATTTATAATCAATGCTTCTTAAGTTGGTCCCATTTTTCCATATCTTTTAGAGCGACAAGAATTGGAATTCCGCAATTAAAATGCTTTTTTAACAGGGGACGATTTTGGTTTATATTTGATCGATCATTTATTGTTCCGTTAAATGCTGGCTCTAGTCTGGCATTAAAATCCTTATCTATTGCATTTAGTTCCCTAAAAATTTTAAAATTCCAGTAATTTTATAATTTACAATTTGTGGATGAGGTAATTTTGAAAATATAATTAATTTTAACACTAGATATATAAATTTATGACTCCCGTCTTTAACAAACTTGGAAAAAGAATCTTTAATTCTAAATAACTCCAAAGCAGAATTACCAAGTCAAAAGTTAAGATCTGACAAGAAAATTACTTCAATCTCATGATATACTTATAACTATTTATAAATATATCATCAAATTGACGTCATAATCGTCGTGGTAAAATTCATAATTAACACCTGCAGTCTATGATTAACATGTCTAACAAGAGAACTTTGAACTTACCTCGAAAAAAAAATCTAAAAGTCAAAATGCAAAGGGAAAACATTATATATTTAAATTAAAACCCATTTGCACTATTAGGTAATAAATGAAAATAAAAAAATCCACATTCTAATAATTCATGCACTAGTTAGTAGAAATAAGGAGTCGTACGTGCACCAAACAAGGTTTTTTATGTCCATTATAGCCAAGAATCACCAATTTTAAATTCATTTGTGGGAAAAGGTAAGATTTGAGAGAAAATAACGTGTGTGTCTTTGTGTTTACCTGATGATGGCGTAGGGTATGATGGTAGCAGGAGGTGTCACAGTAGAACATTCAGCAGATTTTCTCTTTAAACGATCTAATTTTTCCTTAAGAATTTTAACAGCTTGATAATTTGGTGGATGATTATGTGGTGATAATTTTGGTCCTTTAACAATAACCAAAGATTCTCCATCTCCTTCCGTAGTAGCTCTTGCAAAACATTCACTTCTTTTCTTACATCTCCATAATCGACGGGAAGATCCGACATCTTTGTAATATAAATATCCATCTATGTGTAGAATACCACTTTTTCTTGAATTAAGAATTTCTACGATTGAATAGTGTTCCATGATTTTGTTAACATATATAAATTTTTATGTCATAATAAATTTTATTGTGTTGTAACGTATAAGTGAGGATGGTTGGTCTGGACGGAGGTTTTTGGTAGAGTATAGTAGGTGTAGACGCTTGTAGACGATTTCCAATATGTCGTTTTAACGTTCATAAGTTGTATCTAGTAGGTATATTACAATTGCTGCCAGTGGAAAGAGAAAGCACGGCTCTCTTTATGATCTTACCTTATTTGCCCCTCATTTTTTCCAACTACCTGAGGTCTGTTTTTCGACCTGACTCGGCACTAAGCTGTGCAAATCTTTTGCTATATAAGCCAGCGTATATATACATACCGATGCTCAGTGCGCTTGCACTTATACCCAGTAATACAGACAGGGTTTTTTTGAGAAAACTGATGATTGCAAAAATGACTTTGAAAAAAAAAATTAAATTCAAAAACCTTGTCCGGGGTCGGGGCAAGTATGCCGAAATTAGTGGCCTTAAAAAACTGTGAATTAAAATATGAAGAAATCGTTTTTTACTTGAAAAAAAAAATAACGTACCTAAAACCCAGCACAAAAGGCTGGTATATAGTTTTTTTAATTATCTTCTATCAATTCGCGAAACAAAATCATTTGTAAAAACTCTGCCAACTGACCCCGCTCTCCCCTATATATGCAATAAATTTAAATGCATTACGCGCATTCTTTTTCATTGTTACAAATACGTAAATTTTATTTTTTTAAATAGTCAATTACCGAAGTCTAAATTTTGAAATTCATTTTTTCGTAATCAAAACTCCTGCCGAACATTTTTTGTCGCCTAATTGAGTATAATATGTATGTTGTTGTACCTAAATGATTTAAAGTCGTTACAAAAAAGTTGAGTTTTATTTCTAAAAATACATACAGAAAAGATATAGGGGAGAGTCTCCTAGTATGGGACCCTATAGCCATTTTGCCTGTAACTTTTGATCGGGTGGACAGATTTTCAATTTCAAAAAAAGATTTTGTGCGTCTGCCACTCTTCTAATAGCAGAAAAAAAATTTGGTGACTTTATCTGCACTAGGAAATTTTTTATCAGCGTTCTTGTAAAAGTAAAGTTTTTCGATTTTTCAAAAATTGGCTCCTGGTATGGGTCACCTACATTTTTCGTAGATATTATTATAATAGCTAATAACCGCTTATATAAGCTGCATATTAAAAATTAAAATTTTTGGGAATCTGACGCCTGCCGAACGTTTTTCGACATCGAATTTACTATTTTACATAATTTTGAGGTGTTATGAATGATTAAAAGTTGTTATAAACAAAGTTGATTTTTTTTGTAAAGTGATGTATTAAAAAGCTAGACTCATACTGGGGGACAGCGGATTGACCCATACTAGAAGCCACTGACTTTTTAGTAGATTAAATGTAGCTCCGCGAAGAAAGCAAATAGAAACATCAGCGAAGCGGGGATTTACTCTTGAAGTGTTGTACTTTAAGAAAAAAAATTGTTCAGAACATAAAGTTGTTTGGGGTAAATGCTGTGGGCTGTCGAAATTAATTTTCTGCACAGAAGAAATAGAACAACTGCTTAAAACAGCTATAACTTTTAAGGTATCAAGCGGAAATTATTGATCTCGGATTATGTTTAATAAGTCGCCAAACTGCAACTAATCTGCTTGGTCCGGAGGCGCCATATAGCTCATTTAGATTTGCGTAGAAAACGCAAATAAAATAATGCTAGAGATTTATTCTTAAAGAGCTGTACTTAAAGAAATAGTACATTACGCACCTAGGTAGGGAAAGTAAAGAAAGTCCCTGCTGGTTATATATATATATTTATATACATTTTTTTTAATGTAATCTTTTGTTGCTGTTGTTATTGTTATTGTTGTTGTTTTATATAAAAATAAGAATGCAGAATTTATTTTTTTAATAAAAAAGTAAAATTAAACCGAATTTTTTTTATTTGTTTTGTATTTACAAATAAAAATAAGTTGAAATTCATTTTGCTGTATAAAACCTGAAGTTTTTTTAAAATAATTTGGTGGTTTAAATCTTTTTTAAATTCTGTTTTATATTGACTATAGGTTTGATTATACATTTTAATACAAATTTGTCGTTTTTTTCGTGTTAATAGATTATGTAAAATTTATTTACAACAAAAAACTTTTTTATTTTATGGATTCACTTTACAACAATGAATAATTTTTTTTCAGTCTGATATATAAACCATTTAATATCTGAAATGAAAAAAATAGTCTAAGTTATTTTCTACTAAAGCCTTGACAAGTAAATAAAGCACTTATGATCAAGATGATAATAGTGCCAACATTGTATTATCCAACATGGATAAGCTCGAATTAATAAAAATGGAATTCTTATCAGACATCATTGCAAAGTAAAGTTAAATGACAAATTAATTTATTGTTTGAAATTAATATAAAAATTTACGATTTTTTTAATATTTAAAAAAAGGATAAAAAAAATCAGAGGACTCAAACGAGATAAGATAAAATAACTATTGATTGATACGTCGAACAAAAAATTTTATTTGAAAAATTTACAATAAAAAATATATTAAAGATAAAAGTTGGTTTTAATTTAATGTTATCCAGCTTTTGATACAAAGGACAAAATTAGTCTCGAAATTATTAGTGATACAAAAGGTTAAAATATTAAAAATAAAAAAAAGGATCAATATTAATAAAGATGCCGATAATAATAATAATAAAATTAATGTACAAGTATATCAAATAAAAGAAGACATCAATAAGATTGAAAGACAACTCGAGCATTTGAGGGCAAATTTGATTTATGAATTTCATGGTTTCAGAGTTAAAGAGTATAAAAAGCTATATATAATGAATTTGAAAAATAAATTTTTTTCAATTTTATTTTGCGCAAAATCTTTTTTGGATGATCAATTTACTCAAAACTTTTAAGAATAATTTACAGCGCTTTTCGAAAAAAATACTATTAAGATTTTGAAATATATGTTATAATTTTGTTAAAAATAACGTAAAATTTGTCAAGAGCGTTGAAAATATCGATAAGCATTACAAAAGCTACAAATATATATAGGAATATTTTCATAGCTAAACTATTTTTTAACAAAGTCGTTTATGATATTAAGCTTGTTTTTAAAAAGAAAACAGAACTAACAATAAGTTAATTAACATTCGAACAAAATTTTTTCCATTCTGCTCATAAAAGTTTTTTTTATATTAATAAATATTATCTATAGTTGACGACAGGCTTGAATTTCCTCAATATCGAGATTAGCAATGCTAACTGCACTTCTGTTTAAATAGATATTGCTAGCTGAGAATGATATCATCGTTCATAGAGTGAATGTGTTAGTGCAAACGTGAATAAAAAAATAATCATTGGTCAGTGAGCTTCGTTTATAAATTTCTCTCGCGCGCAACTTCTAGTTTCAGTCCGGGGTGTGGTTTCTTGCGTTTCGCATCTATTTTTTTCGAAGTTTTGGTGAAATATTTAATTTAATTTTTTTTATCAAATCTTTTTCGACATAAAGAACTTAAAGAAATTTCTTATGTTGTGAGTGTAGCTGTGATTAAGTTGGAAATATTGGTAAATTTAACGTGCTTAATAATAAAAGTTTTATTTATATATATCTATTAGAAAAAAATTTATCATTTTTTTAGCTATATCAAGTAATTTATTGAATACTCATAATGAAGATATAAATAGTGTCAACATTTGATTATTCGCTATGGAAGTGATACAAAGTAGAATTACCAATAAAAAATTGCAAATAGCAGCGAGCGAAGGTGATGAAGATACGTTACGTAAACTTTTAGAAAACGAAAAAGTAGATATCAATTACAAAGATCGAGAGAATTTTACAGCTCTGCATTACGCTGTGTTGATGAAAAACACAGAGATTTTGAAAAAGAAAGAAATCATCAAACTTCTCTTGAATAAAGAAGCGAGTATAAGTACTGAAAATAACGACAATGAAAATCCTTTCGAAATAGCAATGAAAATAAAAGATGAAAATATTGGTGAAATATTGACAATACTTGGAAAGCAAATTGAAAATAAAAGTCTCGAAGTTATAGATTCAATTAAATTCACTAAAAGTAATGCTCCTGTAACTCCAGGGGAAGAATCTAATATAAATGTATTTGATGATGATAAAAAAACTAAGGAAATCGAGAAAAAAATTATGTGGTTATCGGAATGGTTAAATAAAAAAGTAGAATTGAATAGTGAAAAATTGACTTTCGAATTGGCTATTGCATTTATTTTGTTTATTGAAGTATTTTCATTTAATAACTTTATTACAAGTAATAAAGAAGAAAAAAATAAAAAAGAAGAAAAAAAAATGAATAAAAAAGAAAAAGAAAAGAAAAAAGACGAAGAGGAAAAGAAAAAAGAAGAAGAAGAAAAGAAAAAAGAAGAAGAGGAAAAAGAAAAGAAAAAAGAAGAAGAGAAAAAGAAAAATGCGCTTGTTAAAAAATATTTAAAACCTGATGATAAATTGAATGAAAAAGAATATTTTAAATTATCGGATGGCATTAATTCTATACGAAAATTGATATTAAAGCATGATAAAAAAAACATACTGCAACTTGTTGATATTCAAACTATAATTGAATATTGTCACTTAGAAAATATCAAGGAAGGTAAATTTATAATTCCATCATTTTTCCTAAATTTACGGGATTACTTAAAATTTAAGACAGGAAATTCTGACGTCAATGTAGAATTACACGAATTTTTTAAAATACCAAATAATTTAAAGCGTACAATGAAGGAAAAACTAACAGCTTTCTATGGTGATCCACACATGAAACTAAAAGACTTAATATTAAAAATTTACAAAAAAGAAATTGAAGAAAACGAAAGTTGGTTTGAATTTATTGTTAATTTATATCCCACACTTGAGATACAAAATAAACCTAAAGGTAAAGAAGAAATCAGTGTAATCGAGAGACAGCTCAGAAACCTAAGAACAAATTTACTTCATGAGTTTCATAATTACGACATTAAAGAGTGTAGGGAAAGCATAATAAATTTGGGAAATAAAATAATAGAATTTTGTTTTGCCCAAAATTTTTATAAAAAGATAAATACAATTCATGATGGCGTATCCTTTGAAGATATAAAAAATGATTTGAAAGAGGATTTACAACTCTTTAAAGAAAAGTTTGGAAACCAAACTGAAATATTGCTTGAAGCCGAAGCAGAAAATTTATTTGGTTACAATATTAGGAGATTATTATATCCTACGCAGTCTGATGACGTGACTAGTACGTATACAGAATTAGTTAAAAAATATTTTATGTATATGTCTATATTTGAAATTGAAGTTGACCAAGACGATGATAGCGATGAAGAGAAAAATTTTATTATCAAAGTCGATGACTCGACGAGACGAATTCTTTTCGAAAACTTTTTAAAATTGGAAAGATTCAATAAAAACTGTGACGAGCAAAGGTATGTAAAAGAAAAAGAGAAATTGATGGGTGAAATAAACAAGGTTTACAATATGTCGGATAAAATAAATGCAGTTTGTAAATTCTACATAGAAGAAAAGAAAAATCTTGATGTTGAAATTGAAAAAGTCGTTAAAGATATTGTCAAATTTATCAAAAATGTACAAAATATTAAAAATAGTAAAACAGAGTTTAATGATAAGAGAATACATTTTTTAGCAGAACTATTTTTGAACGAAGATGCTCGTAAAAAAGAGCTTATTTTTAATAAAAAAAGTGAATTTAAGAAAAATCTTAGAAAAATGGCAGAGAAGGATCATAGAATAAACTTCATTTTCCATCAGGTTAAATGTTTTAAAAACGTAAACTTTAAAGTAGATCGTTTTGAGTTTGATATAAATATTAAACAAACTATCATAAATATGCTGCGAGTGTGCTTTAATAATTATAATGAGTACAAAATTGAATTCGATTTGGAAAATGTATTTGGACGAAAAAACTTTTTGGAAGAAATAATGTCGCAGATTAATAAATATTCGAAATTAATTGATGAGCCTTATATGTCACCTTTTATTGTAATGTCAATACAAAATTGTAACAAATTCGAAATCAAAGTTAATAGTATAATTAATGTAAATTGGTTTGAAAAATTATTTGATCATCTTTTAAAAAAAGAAGAATATTTAGATTACGTTGAAATTTTACTGAATGTAAAACCTAAAATTTCAAACCTTTTTGATAAAATGTACAACGTTATCCTTAAAAACAAAATTGATATTAGCAGTATATGCACAATATTTCAAAATGACGATGACTTTGAAACATTCGTTAATTTACTTACAAAAGAAGACCTTAATAATTCAAATAATAAAGAATATGTAGTCAAATTGATAAATAATTTGGTAGATATTTTAAACAAGCAAGCAGTGTACTTATTTGAAACAGTTCTTTATTCCGAAGATTCCAATTATGCACTTACTCTAGAGAGAGTAAAAAAATTACTTGAGCTGCAGATGAAATTAGAATGTTATTCCAAAGAAAAGGGAATAGAGGAAATTACAAGTAATTTCATTTTTTTTGAAAGAGATATTTTACTAGCTAGAGTATACTATAAACAAGAAAAATGTGATGAGATTTTAGAAATATTAGATAAGTGGAAAAATAAATTAGAGTCGAATTATGATAGTGATAATATTAGACATAAATATTTATTAACCTTATGTGAGATAGCCTATGTAAAGGCAACAAGATATAATGAAAAGGAGCAATACGTAGGCGTATTCTGTGAAATCATAAATTATGTACTCTTTTTGAACAACGAATATGAAGAATTCAACGACATAGCTAAATCTATTTCTCAGTACTATCATCAAATTAAAAATCTCGATGCATATAATAATCTTTTATCATCATCCAATCTTCTCCGAACAACCAATTACCTAGACATTCTAGACATTGCATACTCTTATGCGTATGAACTAAAGATCGAAGGACGAAATGAAAAAAAAGTAAGTTCACTAGAAAACGCTTTAAAAATTTATAAAGAAATTTACGCTTGTTACAAAAAAGATTTTGGAGACATGCATAAAAAAACGAAGGCTGCTCGTCTAAATATTGCAAAAGTTTACGACGAACTTGGCAATTACTACAAAAACGAAAAGGAATATTCTTATTCAATTTGGCATTATCAAAGTGCACTAATAAGATATTATGAACTTTGGAATGAAAATAGGAAAATGTTAGGGTCCAATTATCCCTTTGCAGTAAATAAATATATCGCTAACAGCTTGTACAACATTGCTTATTTATACGCAAATAGGAATAATTCAAATAGAAATGAAAGAGAAGAGATTATAGAAAATTACAAAGCAGCTTTAAATATTTGTAACAAAGTTATTGAATTTGAATTAATATTTACAGAAAGTAGAAATCAGTTTAATGGTATCTTAACTCAATTAAACTCAAACGTACCGGTAATGCTAGATTATTTAAAAGATTTAAAATTAAAAAAATTAGATGAAAAAGCTAAAAAATTTCAAGACTTGTTGAAGTATATTGTTACAATTTTGAAATGTTTTACAGAAACAAGTAAAAAGATCGTTGAATTAAAAGCAGCTTACGATGAAGAATCATTACAGTATTTGCAAAATGCCTCAAATCAACTTCAAAATATTTGTTTAATTCAAAAAAAAATACTAACAGAAGAAGATGAAAATAAACTAAAGGCTTTCAGTTACATGGCAAGCATGTGTAATTCAATAGCGTTTATTTATATTACTCATTTTCAAAATGAATTAGAAGATGCAAAAAAATTGTATAAAAGAACTTTGCAACTTCAACAAAAACAATCTTCAATAGAAATAAATATATACGGAAATGTTCAAAATAATACAGAAAAACATTCGCTGTATACTATAAACCAGCTTGCGTTTATAAATAATAAAATGGGTGATAATAAGAAATTACAAAATGAATTGAAAGAGGCAAAAAAATTATATGAAGAAGCTTTGCAACTGTATGAAAGGCAATCTTCAATAGAAATAAAAATCGATGGGAAATGCCAAGAGTATACAGAAAAAAATATGCTATATTCTATTAGTCAAATTGCATACATTAATAATAAAATAGGCGACATTAAAAAAACAAAAAATAAAATAGAAGAGGCAAAAAAATTACATGAAGAAGCTTTGCAACTGTATGAAAGGCAATCTTCAATAGAAATAAAAATCGATGGGAAATGCCAAGAGTATACAGAAAAAAATATGCTATACCCTATTAGTCAAATTGCATACATTAATAATAAAATAGGCGACATTAAAAAATCACAAAATAAAATAGAAGAGGCAAAAAAATTATATGAAGAAGCTTTGCAACTGTATGAAAGGCAATCTTCAATAGAAACAGAAATCCATGGAAAATGTACAGATAGAACAAAAGAAAATATTGAACTTACAAAGAAAAGGCTTATACAACTCTTTAATTACCGAAGAATATAATCTTTCAAACATAAACAATTATTAGATTTTTCACGTGTAATTGATATAAATTATGAAAATATTATTTTTATGTAATTAATACAATCGACACGTTGGTATGGTGGCGAATACGCAGCTCCGCCGATCAACAAAGCTACAATTGAAGCATTGTGCGCGGTTGGTACTCGGATGGGTGACCTCCGGTCCAATCTCGCCTTTGTGACTTTGGGGATCGGTTAGTTGGCTTTTTTCTGCCATAACAACCTACGCAATGTGACGTGGGCGTCCAGTCAGATAACTCGAGCAATACTCCGGGTCATTCCGGGTCGGGTTTTCCCACTGGGTTTTCCCTGGCTCGCAGGTCATATCCTGGGCAAATGCGGAGTGACTTTTCTCCCCTCTCCCCAACTAAGATTCATAAGATATAGGATAATAGGAAAAAAAGGTTAGGAAAATAGGATGGGCAAGTAAGCCCTGCACGATGATAAGGGTGCCCCCGTTACTGAGTTATTATATAATAGGCTGCCGTATACTTTGAAAATGTCACACTCATAGATTTATAAATTAATAATTGTATACATTTATGTAATATTTTCTGGTATAAATAAATATTATTTGAATTTAAAAGCAAATATTTTTGTTACTTATTAGCCTGTCTCTGTATATTTTACAAGTTAATAATTTCAAATTATAATAAATTAAAGAATCGTTATTTGCATTTTTTTTAAGTAGAACTCAATTACTAAAATCAATGCAGTCGTAATATGCATCCTACAAAAATCACATATTTTAACAGTTTTTGAGCGCTAAGGAGGTTTTTTTTGCCTCAACGCTAAAAAATGACTTTCTCTCCAGTGTCGAACGATATTTTATTCCCAGAGAGTCTAATGATCATTTCCAAGTTGCGATTTTTAGGCTCGAGGGAATAAAAAATTAAAACTTCATAGTTTTGTTTTTAATTTACAATAAAAATATATTCCATATTCTGGAATATATTGATTTTACTAAAAAAACTTTATACAATTTTATTATTTTTACATAAATTATATTAAATATGTTCGTAATGGGAAATGTTGTCTAGCATACAATCACCTATATAATTATTTTGTCAATAACTTTTGATGGGATTAAGCGATTTTCAATTTATAAAAAGATTTTGTGCTTTGGCCACTTTGTTAATAGCAAAAAAAAGTTTCGAGACCGTTTCTACATTTGATATTTTTTGTAGGTGTTATTTTAAAAGTAAGGGTTTTGGGTTTTTTTAAAAGTGTCGTTGAATATAGATTAGAATTGTAGTAGACAATAAATTTTTAACGATTGCTAAATTCATTTATAAATTAAAAATATTATGTATTTATCAAAAATATTTTTTTTTAATTTTTTATAAGCTATATTAGCTAATAAATACATATAATACACACAGCTATTTATTAAAAATTCATATTTTAGAATTTATAACTCTCGCCAAACGTTTTTTGTCGCTTAATTGACTATATATTGTATGGTTTAAGATATTATAAATGATTTAAAGTCGTTACAAATAAAGTTGAGTGTTATTTTTAAAAATACATACGGAAAAGATAGGGCCATACTGGACGCCACTAACTTTTTATCAATTTATTAAATCCAGCTTTGCGTAGAAAGCAAATAAAAAATACTGCGAGACAGAGATTTACTCTCAAAGAGTTCGATTTTAAGAAAATTTTTTCAGAAGATAAAGTTGCTTGGAGAAAATATGTCATGCTGTCAAAATAAACTTTCATAAAAAAATAAAAAATAAAAAGATAATTGTTATTACCGAGCTTAACTTTAAAAGCATCGAGCAATAACTATTGGTTTTGTATTATATTATGTTTACTTGACAAAATACAACAAACTCATTTAGTTGTGTAGCGTTACTAAGCTTATAATTAATAAACAAGAAACGCTTGGTGAGACACATTAGACCTTCCCTTATTATTTTTTATTTTCAAACTATGATATTATAAAAATGTGTGATTGCAGCACTCCTTTTTTTTAATTTTCAACTAACAATAAGTAAATTAAATCAATTAATAAAAATTTAAAATTCACATTTGAAACATATATCGAGCTATAATCATATCCTTTCCATTCTGCGCATAAACGCTTTTTTATCTACATTAATATTATCTAGTCACCGACAGGCTTGCATTTCCTTAACATCGAGATTAGCAATGCTAACTGCGCCTCTGCGCGTTTAAATAGATATAGAGGAGCTCTATAGCTAAAAATGACATCATCGTTCTGGTCTATTCCTTTCCTCGGTGATTAAATGTGTTAGTGCATACATACGTAAATGAAAAAATAATAATCATTATGGTCAGTGTGTGAGCTTCGTTTATAAATTTCTCTCGCGCGCAACTTTAAGTTTCAGTTCGATGTATAATTTTTCGCACATCGCATCCGGATATTTAAGTGAGGTAGAATTATTTAATTAGGAAAGAAAATATGGTCTTAATTAAATTGTCTACTAATTTCAAGATGACATGTTACTTTTTATTTTTATTAAGTGTTAACTTTATAACAACATTACGATTACAATTATTATTATTATGAGTATACTATCATTATTATTATAAAAAATATAAGTTTTACAAAAAGAATCTTAGACTGTGATTAAGTTAAATTTCCAATTATTGGTAAGTTTAATATGCATTATTAAAAGTCATATAGGGAAAAGTGGGACTAAACCAGAAACGGGGTAATAATTCTTGAAAGAAATGAGATCATTGAATTAAATTTTTTCTGCTTATTGTTGTAAGCGTTACTTGTTCGATTTTTAAACTTTTTATTTAGTTTTTCGCATTTTATTAATAAGTTTACGACGTAAACGGTTAAACTACTATATGTTTAAAAAAAAGTACATTCGAATATTATCTTAGAATAAAACTTATAATGAGTATTTTTGACTGACTGTCTCTCTAATTAAATCCTTCATGAGAAAATGGATTTGTAAGTTTTTTGCTTTTTTGAAATCGAAACTATGATTAAAAGAGCTAACAATAATATTTTATTTAAACCCTGATTTTTTACAGAAAAAATTAAAAAATGTTAAACTTAAAAAAGCGCGTATCATGTAAACTACAACCTTTAAAAAATATTTAAGAGCTTAAATTTAATATTAGATAATTTAGTTTGTTTCCTTAATAAAAATTTATACCAGACATATGAATTTACAGCTTAATTCAGTGATTCTCTTATAACCGCGCATGTTTTCTCATAAAGGGGTAATAAAAAAATTGCTTTTTAATATTTTAGGCTTAAAAATAAAGGAATGTTTTTAGCTAACCAAGACAGAATAAAGATATTAAAAATTGAAAAAGTTACAAATAAAAGAAAAACAATTTTCTGGTTTGGCCTCACCTTTTTCTATTTAAGTATACGTTTCCTACAAAAAAATTATTTACCACTTTTTTTATTCTTTTTTTAAGTTGTGCCAAGTAATCCTTAAACAGATATGTCAAATACTTATAATAAAGATAACGAAAGTGACAACATTGTATCATCCACTATGACTAATTGTAAGTTTGAAGAAGCAAAAATTAGGATTATCAATAAAAAATTGCAAATAGCAGCAAGCGAAGGTGACGAGAAAAATTTACGTGAACTTTTAAAAAACGAAAAAGTGGATATCAACTATAAAGATCAAGCGAATTTTACAGCTTTGCATTATGCTGTAATGATGGGGAAAGAAAACGTCATTGAGCTTCTTTTAAGTAATGGTGCAAACATAAATATTGAAGATGAAAATAATGAAAATCCTTTTGATACAGCAATTAAATTGGGTAATACAAATATCGTTACAATACTTGGTAAGCAAATCGAAAATAATTGCATCGAAGTGATAGATAAGTTTATTACTGACAATGAGTCTAGTAAAATAATTGTTCAAGAAAGTTTAATACCTAATGAAAAATTGCCTCAGTTTATTCAAAAAGCTAACGAAATCAAATATTTATCAAACTGGTTAAATAAAATAAAATTTAATGGCAAATTGACTTACGAGTTGGCTAACATATTTATCTTGTTCTTGGAAGTGTTTTCATTTTATAACGTTGAGAAAAGGACGATGAAAGAGTTTCTTGTTAAAAAATATTTTAGCTCCGAGCCAGATTCAAAAAATAATGGTATTGAAAATACGCGAAGTGTTTTATTACACGATAAAAAGCGATTAGGACTTGGTGACATTGAAAAAATTATTGAATATTGTCATCATAAAAATATTAAGGGTACATCTAAAATCGATTCGTTTTTTGAAAATTTAAAGGAATATTTGGAATGTAAAGTATTAATTAAAGAAAAGCCCGAAGCTGATATGAAACTAAACAAGTTCTTTAGACAGTTTAATATGAAAAAATTAAACAAATCGGAAAAGACTGTCGATCCACATAAAGAACTTAAAAATCTAGTTTTAAAAATTTACAATAAAAATTTTGATGACAACGAATGTTGGTTTGAATTTATTGTTAATATTTATCCTGCACTTGATATACAAGGTCGCAGTGATACAAAAATTCAAAATGTTAAAAAAAGTAAAAAAGAAGAAGATGCTAATAATGAAGTAAAGAATGATAATCAAACTAATGAACAAGTGCCCGAAAAGAAAGAAGATATCAGCGAGACAGAAAAACAACTGAGACACTTAAGAGCAAATTTGGTTCACACATTCTATCGTTTCGGTATTAAAGAATTTAGAGAAGCCATAATAAATCTAAGAAATAAATTGATAGAATATTGTTTTGCCCAAAATGCCTATCAACTTATAAATGAGCTTCATTCTGGTAAGAGTGTTGAGGAATTGGAAGATAATTTAAAAATCAATTTGAAGAGTCTCCAGGATGAATTTGAATGTCAAACAGAAATATTGCCAGAAGAGGAAGCAGAGGGTCTATTTGGTTACAAAATTGCAAAATCTTTATTTTTAAAGCAGTCCGAGATCGATGATCATGATAATAATGTTATTGAAGAATCAGTTGAAAAATATTTCAAGTATATGTGTATGTTCGAAGAGATGGTAGAAATTAATGAAGACGATGATAGTGACGAAGAAAAAAATTCCGTCATCACAATTGACGACTCAACAAGAAGAATATTTTTTGAAAACTTTTTAAAATTGGAGAGAATTAAAAAACACTGCGACCAAGAAGTATATTTAGAGGAAAAAGAGAAATTATTGGATAAAATAAAAGAGGTTTGCCGAGTCCCAGAAAAATTTAATGCAATTTGTAAATTCTACATAGAAGAAAAGAAAAATCTTGATGTTGAAGTTGAAAAAGTCGTTAAAGATATTGTCA
>JAPYZE010010570.1:0-12225 GCA_030522805.1 Leptomastidea abnormis
CTACTACTACTACTACAGCTGCTGCTATACTCCTTACTTTCTTTTTCTTGCGCCTTCGTTTTTCTCGATATAGGTATATGTGCATACAAAGAGAACTTTAGGACCTGCACGACTGAGGAAAATTGAATGCTCTCCCAAACTCTCTTTCTTTCTCGCGCGCATGTCACTGTCAAATTGATAACCGAGCGACGACTTTTTTTCTCCTTTTTCTACTACTGCTAGAGCGTAAGCTTGTGTGTTGTGTATAAAAGACTGTCGTGCTTTTCTTACCCTATAGTGATGTGTCGTTCTCAATTTCGGCTAACGCCTATATATGTATATAACGTACTAGAGTAGACAGTCTTTTCTATTCCTATATATTGTTGGAAGAGAACTATATAGATATTGAAAAAAAAAAGAAGCTTCGTCCCCTCTGACAGAGTCTGTTTGGTGTCAGGATTGATGTGGTCGAAAATGTGGAGATGATGAGATGTGCTTGCAATATGACGTGAAAGATGAATCTTTTTTTTTTATGACCTGTGCAAACGAATAGTGGGTTAATAACAATCAAAATTATTCGGTAATAACTTGAAATATATATATATATATATATATAATTTTTTTTTTATTGTTTTTGAGCAAAGTAATTATCTGGATATATATCTATTCAAAAGCTTTTACAGTCAAAAGCAAAATCTGCAAAATTAATAATCATTATTAAGAAAATAATTGTCACTCTCCAAGTATCTTTACGAGGTAATAATATACAAAGATGAAGTAATTAATACTCTGCAGCGTCGTAATCACTGCTTTGACTTCGCATTAAATTTAGCACTACACAAGGCAATGACCCATCCTCATACCCCTTCCAACATAATCATTTTTCGTGACTTTTTACGATTTTTTAAAAAAACTTTTAGTTTCTCAAAAATTAGTTTTTTTTCTTCAAAAAGCACCAGAGTCAGTTTGCGTTTTACAATTGAAATAATTGTTGAAATCTCAATAGTCATGTAAAAGTAGAAAAAAGTGAAGGTTAAAGGTTAGAGAGATTCAAAAGTTAAAATTCATGTGAACCCCATTGGTAAGGTATGTAACAAACGTGCATTTATTGCAAACAGTTGATCCTAGAAGTCAACAGCCGGAAGTAGGATATAGCGATAAGACCGTTGTATACGTCCAATCGATGCGTTACAAATGCAAACGCATGATATAACAGTGCTACCAGTAGCACTTTTTTCTATGCACACACACTAGCGCGCGCACACACACACACACACATTTGAGTTTTATCACTCTTTCTCGACATTCTCACTCTTTTTTTCTTTCATTTCACGTCTCTCTCTCTCTCTCTCTCTCTCTCTCTCTCTCTCTTAACTCACGCACCGCTTCGTTTTTCACCGCAGGCCTTCTCTCCGCCCCCGCTGTTGCCGCAGAGCTTTTTTACGCGACAGCAGTCGCCTTTCTTTTTTTTTTTTACCGAGACGTCCATATGCTTGCTCGCTTGCTTGACTATAGCGCTCCATGCTCGAGCGTGAATTATTCATGGGCCGCTAGTGAGCGTTACTGCTGCTGCTGCTGCTGCTACGTTGCACGAGAGAAATTTACTTAAATACGCGCCGGAAAATTATGGCAAGCGCCGCCGTTGCCACCACCACCATCACCACCACCGCCTGCAGCGGGAGGCCCTTTCGTGTTATACGGCTAACGGGCTTTCCACTATGCCTTTCCTCTCAGGGCTTTATTTCTTTATTTTTTTTTCCTTTCGTATATATATGCACGCACCAAGTGTACATTCTCTTCTTTCTCTCGGGTGGAACGATTATTCCGCTTACGGGTCTATTATCTGGATAACTCTTTTCTTCTTGCAACAGTTGCGTGTTTTGTAGCTTCTTCTTTTATTTCGAGAGGAAGCTTGTTCGTCTATTTTTTTGATATCTCTCGTTATATAGGTATAAAAAATTGGATGGATAAAAGATATTTATTTTTTTCTCTCTGGTGGATGGGTAAGGAAATGTTATTTTTTTTCTTTTTATTTCGTTTGAATAATAGTCGATTCGTATGATAATAAATACATTTTTAATAAAGACGTGTTTTAATATTTATTTACGGTCCGAGCTATTGTAATTTTACTTATTTAGATAATAAAATAATGTATAAATGTAGGATTTATTTGCATTTTGATTCTGTAATATCAGTTATTTTATCAAAAAATTATCTAAATAAAAATAAAAAATTTTATGTCTAATAAATAAAACTTTAAAAACTAAAATGTTATAGGTATAGTTGTTAATGCATGCATAACTTATATCTCTGTAATCTAACGCAATTGTTAATTAAATATTGTAGAAACAATCTCCAGTGAAAATAGAGAATGAAAAAAAAAAAAAATATTTGCTTGAAGCAAATATTTTCCGCAAAAGTATTTCAGTAACTATTTCAGCCGTCGGGCTTATGAATTTCAAACTTCACCTGGCGCAATCGCAGCAGCAGACGACGAGAGACCACGAAACGGCTCACGGGCATTCCGTGAAAACTCGGCTTGTTGAGGGGGAAGGAAAGGAACTATGCTTGTTTCCTTTTTTTTTTTGTTACTCCAATACACACACACACACACACACACACACACACACACACACGCACCCACACCACTTCGTCATTCCTCTAATACGTCGAAAGGCTTGACATACGTCGGTCTCTCGTATATGTACGCTGGGCTTATCCCAAGCGGACTGTACAAAAAAAAAGGTCACAATCGACTTTTAAAACTCGCGCGCGCCTAGAATTGCGGCAAACAAAACTTGCTCGACAATAAAAGAAAAAAAAGAAAAAAAAAATTCGAGGGGAACCGCGAATTTTTCCTTGGATTCTGCTGGCATGTGTGTTGTGTGTACATGCTTGCTTGCGTGCGTCTGTACGCGTATAAGGTTTCGCGCGCGTGGCGAACGCATTTGCTCACGGATGCGTGAAACAAGTTTTGACGCCACGCGGTTTTACCCAGGCCCGAGTGGGTATCACGGGATGAGGATAAAAAAGTGCCAGACCCGCGCAATGGTAAGGGAGAAATAATATGAGAAAAGCCGCCGTTTGCGCGATATTCTCTCTCTTTTTCTCTCCCTCTCTTCTTATCTTGTTCTCGTACAACGCGACTGTAGCAGAAAGGGCTAGACGGTTGCCATTAATCAGGTCTGGTAATTTTCTTGATATTGAGACTGAACCATGTACGTTTTGGTCAAGGGAAAGGTATATATAGTGAATACATAGGGTAGGGTGTTTTATGCATGAAAAATTATTTCAAAGTTCGTTCCATTATTTTTAGCTGCTGCTCCAACTAGCTAAAGTTTACGAAATGGTTTATTGTTCGCTGAGCTGCGAAATACATGACTTGCGATCGTTATTGCGGTTTTATCGAGATTTTTTTGTTGTTGTTTTCTGGCAAGAACGTTTTTTTAATTCGTTGTGGTCTTAATTATTATTTGATATTTATTATTTCTTACTTGGAAGATCAAATTATGTAGAGTGAAATTTTAGTAATTCATATCTTATTAAAAAATTTGATTTATTATAGTTGATTAACTGAGTAATCGAAGCGTAAAAATAGAGAAACATCAAATACATCTTTAAAAAATTTAACATTATTTTTTACTGTTACAAAAATTTATTTTAAAGCTAATTGAATTTTAGTCATAATCCAATAATAGTTTTAGTATCCGTTTACAAGTTTTAGCTCATTTCCAATGTTGGTTTAGTTAAAAGTAGAAGATGTCATGGTAAGCAAAGTCAAGTTATTTTCGGAAAATGTATAGTGCAACGTTATATAGGGTAGAAAGATCACGAGAATTGTCAATGTAATGACAAACATGTCAGTTTTAAAAATAAAACTCAACTTTGTACATTCTTGATTTTTTTTTTTTTTTTACTTATTACAAAATAATATATTATTTATAGTTTTCCCTAAAAGTTGACTAAATATTTTTTTTTTTAAATTTCAATTTCCATAAATAATAATGAAAATTGAATAACAACCGTAAATTTGTTAAAAACATTAATTACTTTGCGAAATTAATTTGAATTTCAAATTAAAATATTCCATCAAACATTCTGCAAAAATAATAAATTCAATTAGTCGCTCTACCAATATACTTTTTTGACGAACAAAAAACAAAAGCATTTTCAATCATCAGCACATGCATACGCACAGCATGCCAGGTAATTTTAGCGAATCATTAAAAAAATACATCACTCCATTCCCCTTTCCACATATAATTAAAAGCAAACGAACCGCACATCAATCACAATCTCATTTCCAGTAGCAACAAGCATCATTTCATTATATATAACTATATCGTAACTCAATTCAATTCTCCAAACACAGAATAAAAAAAAAGGAAAAATCATACCCTCAAAAAAAGTAAAAAGAGATAGAAAAAAAAGCAGCCAGCGTTGACGTGAAAAAAAAATTATCAATTTCATTCCCATATACATAGCGCAAGAGGAAGGAGGAAACGTTTGTGGTACTACGTTATCGCGTGAGCTTGCCATACACAGATGCATATACGTATACATAACACAGTAGACAGAAAACCAAGACCGAAAAAAGGTCTCTCGACTCCTAGCCACTAATTAACGGTACACGTGTTATTTTTAGTAGTAGCTCTTTTTTTTCTCCACCGACCATATCAGCGGTAGCAAAAGTGTATATATGTATATAACCAACGTTTCTCTTTATCTTTCTGTTTCAGCACAATGCACCGAGCCCTTGGGAATGCAGTCCGGAGCGATCCCTGACTCTGACATCACTGCCAGTTCCAGCTTCGATAACGGCAACGTCGGTCCTCATGTCGGACGGTACGTATTGCTCTCTGCTATATGTCACCTACGTACATTTGTTCTATCGCTTCTTTCGCTCTCTGCCATAGCTATTATCCTACCATCGTTCCTCTTTTTCTTTTTGTTATTGTCGTCGTTGTCGTTGTTTTCACTTCTCGATTTTTCATCAAGCACTTTTTTTTGAACAACGTTATCGCTAGCTATCTCAGAGATTTTGCGAACGTTGTTTTTTTTGTTCAGGTTTTAAGCTTGCGTGGTTGAAGAGAGAAAGAGTAAAAAGAGAAGAAAAAAAGTGTGTTCAACGCAAAGCCGGGAAAGGAAACCTAAGATGTGCGTAAATCTTGAAAGTGTTAGCTAAGCTTACAAAATGCCGTGTTATACGGTGTAAAACTGGAAAGAAGAGAAAGACATTAACAATAAAAAAAAAAAAAAAAAAAAAAGAAGCAGTAGGGGGAAAGGAAAAAACAACACACTGCGAGAGAGTGGCAGTAAAGTGAAATAAAGCGTGGCTGTGTAGGTATGTGTATTATACAAAAGAAATGCTCATCTTCGCATATACAAGTGTAATATTTTTATGTGAAGTGGATGATAAAAATTTGAACTTTTTTTTATAACTGTTAATGTATACGTGTTATCCTTAAGGATATTTTATAAATTGTTTAAAGCTAGTGATAAAGAACGTGAATTAAAAAAAAAAATTTATTAGATAAAAAATTTTGAAAAAAAAGTTAAAGGAAAAAATTAACGCAAGTTACAAAAAGAAACGTCGTGACAGCAATTTCACCGGTATATAAAGCAAGCTTACAATTTTCACGCGAGAATACGGAAAATTTCACAACCGGCGTCGCCTAATGGTGAGAAACTCTAGCCGTACAAGCATTCAAACGAGAACACAAAGAGACGAAGTCACAATAAGCTTGGCTAAAGGGCAAGCTTGCCATGGGGTAAAAAAAAAATAAAGCCAACTTACTGTACGTAGCTGTTGATCCTCTGAGTATATCTAACCTACGGCCTAGGCTAACGCCAGCATTCTAATGTCAATGGTAACGCTTAGATAGCCGCGGAGGAGAATAAGGAAATGTATAGAGTGAAAAAAGGTACTATGCTCCATGTGAATATAAGACACTCGCAATTTGCGCTTACGCTAAAGAGAGATATCGTCCTTTTCTCGTATGCGCTGTTTATTACCACCAATATAGTCTTCAGTGGAAAAGAAGCTAACAGATCCTAGTAGAAATTTTCGCGTCCTATGAATTTCAGCTCGCTACACGTAATTTTATTGCTCGTCGTGGTAGTAAGGCTCCGTTTGAGTTGGGTACTTGTTACTGATTTTTAATAGACGCTGTGCTTTTGATATTAATCGTCACGCATGTTTTCAAAGTTTTTAACATTTTTGAAAATTCAATCGGCAAACGTGACTTTTTAGAGAAATCCTAGTTTTATTAAATGAAGAAGGTAAACAATTTCTGAACTTGGAAATTTTTTTTTGATGAGCTGGCAAAGAGTTTCTTATCGTAGAAATACCAGAGAATCAAGAGCGTAAAGTCAGGGAAGATCAGCGACGCGTATTCCAAGCGATTAATCGCGTATGTCCCGAAGGTAGTGAGAATAGAAAGAGCGAGAGTGAGATTGCACACACACACACACACACACAGCCCCTTGATCTCAGCGTTGCGACAATGAGGATTAATGACGCTCTGAGCGCGACCAACTCTCTCTATATATGTATACCTAAACGTAAGCTTACTACCGTATATAGTAAGCCTTTCCCATCCAGCGCCCGAGCTTTTCGGCTTCTCCACATCAGCCTTTCGTCCTAATTGCGTCGACTGCTGCTGCTGTTACTGCAGCCTATACGCGTAAGCGGCTAGTGGTAGGGGGAAGGGCTATAGGCTCGCGCGTAATTATCTCGATCGTTCGCGCGCGGGAGAGAGAGCGAAATTCGCGATGACGTTGCGCGTTTTGGCTTGATGTATTATGCCTCTGGTGTGACGGTATAACTCGTACGTCTGGGCCAGAAGCTGCGTATATGGTTGAGTGCGTGCGTGTGTGTGTGTGTGTGTGTGTGTGAGAGAGTTGCCTGCGATTATCGAGCCGTCCTGGGATTTCGCTTGGCGAGAGAACATTATTTTACGCTCGGCAAACTTGGTGACTTGGATGAAGGATTGCCCGATTAGCGATGATTTATGCTTTATAACATGTCCTATACTTTATGTTCTCCTTCCTCTCTTATATACCCTTCCTTTCGCTCATATCGTTAAAATCCAACCCTTAATTCTCCGAAGTCGCTAACATCTATATGTACCTACTATGTTCATTTGTATCGGTGGAACTGTATGAGGGAGCAGGTAATTCAAAAGAATCAAAGACTCTTTAAACTTTCTCTTCGAGAGCAAAACGATCGGACTAACTCTTTACCATACGGTAGACGACAAAGTCAACGCGATGATGAAAAGTGTTTTCGTATCCGCGAGTAAAAGGTAAAGTGCCTGCGTAAAGTGTCGGAAGGGTAAATTACGTTACGATCGGACGTGGTCGTAAAGTGACTGCGCGCAACTCGCGAAACACATCGGTTCGTTTAGAATTAGGCGCGAGAGAGAAAGTAGCCCCTTAGCACCCATATCCCTCCGGTCTTCTATACCTCGCGGTCTCTTTGAGCGCATGCTGGGCGTTTCTCGCGCCGGACCATAATTTACGGGCCGTTATAAAAGGGGAGGAAGAGGAAGAGAGAAGCTGTATGCGTGGTGTACTTTGATACGTGGCTTTTGCGCATCAAAGGCATTCTCCGACTTACTCTACGATGCGCTTTTGCACCGATAAATCTTGGTAGATGGTGAAGGTGGAGTAAGGGTTTACCGAAAATGAAGAACTTTTCGTTGACGCCCATATGTGCTTGTGTAAAATGTTTTGGATTACAAGATTTTCCGTAAAAATGACAATTGAAAGAGTTTGCAGGAACGGCTTCTGGAACGATTGAAAGACCTAATAACTGCTAATATGTAAATGTTGAGCAAAGAATACTTTTTATTAAAGAATATTTTTTTTATAAATGCTTGAATAAAAGAAAATTTTGGAGACAAACAACGTAGAACTAATGCATTATAAACAAGAATGAAAAAAATGAAAATTTTGTGAGAAGCTGGTGAAAAATTCGCTCATCAACTACGTAAAAATGTCTCGTGATTCACACGTAATAATATTCACCATTATTTAATACATTCTCCAGAGTCCTCTGTCTACCTATACATCAGATCAATTACCACAAAATTTCTCTACCCTTTTTTCTCCTTTATTCATCAGAACTATAAGCAAGTCAGTGTATAAGTCGACCCCTCTTCTACCTGCCTCTCGTCAGCCACGATCCTCTCCTTCTCTTTCTCCTCTCGACACTTCCTGCCACGTCTTCCCGCCTATCTCACCTCCCCATCTCCATACGTCTCATCCAACTCAAAGCTCGCACCCATCCTCTCTATACCTTTTGTTCCTCCTCCCGCGAATTCACCGGGTTCCCTCCCTCTTCCTCGCACTGCGTATATACACAAGCACGAAAGGAAGCCCCCCGTCACGCAATTAGCAATCAAAGTGTCTCTCTCTCTCGTCGGTAAAGGCCTCCCTGGAATAGAACGCATTCGCGCGCGCGCGCACACACTGCAGACTCGCAGGGGAATAACACAAGGTTGAGAAATCATGTGGAGGAGGAAGAGAGAAAGAGAGAGAAAAGGAGGAGGGGGTTGTCCTCTTCATCTTTAATTCATACTGTGCGCTTCCGCGAACGCGCGAGGCCTAGGTCTCGTGCGAGAGTGAGGAGCGCACCAGCAAGCAAGCGATCGATAAATTATAATTTCATCGTGTATTCTGACGTGCCACTGCTGCTGCTGCAACAAAACTGAGCTTATCCCCCCGATCAGTTAAGCTAAAAACTCCGACGATTTGCAAGCTGATTTTTTAATTTATAATTTTTTGTTTTCTTTAAACACTTGACAGAGCGTATACGTATGTGACTTGAAGTCTTCGGCTCTTTTCGAGCGTTTCCAAGAGCTTGGTATAAAATATGACGATTACCGATCTTACGCAGAGCTTTTCTTAGTATAACGTAATTGCGTATAGTCTTGATTATAGTAAAGTGAATAGTGTTAGATTCTGGTAACGATTCTCTTTTAAATCGATAATTGGCAGAGAGTATGATCATATACATTGGTGTATCAAAAATTCAAGCTATGTATTACAAGAAAATAAATTATTGAATATTTTCTTATTATTTTCTTTTTCTTTCAACCGCGACTGCCTATCTGGCCCAATCACAGGGTCACCCTTACCTCCTTTGTGTGAGGCTATTTGCCCTGGGAACTTAACATCCTATTATCCTTTATCGTAATTTTTGGTTTCTCCGGACTTAGTCCCTGCTGGTAAGGGCGTCAAGACCCTGTTGTTGTCGGCATAGGGTCCACCCACCCTTGCTCCCGGAGGAGGCCCTCGTCCCGGTATACACCGCGGTATGAACCTGCTCCAATGCCGGTAAGGCTGACATTTCCTTTCACCCGGCCTATCTACGGAATCCACATCGGATCCGTGGTTGCCCACTTCTCCGGAGGAGGTCCTCTCCGCGACCCGAGGTCGAGTGGGGGTGTCCTTGCTCCAGCCGGTTAAGCCGACATTCTCTGCTTCCCACTCCTGGTAACGGGATCCATCGGGTCGGTGTGTTCCTTGCCTATATGTTTTTACTTAATTGTATTTTAAGATCCCCGTTAGCCCCCCACTGCTTCGCATTCACCCAATGACCCGGTAGCCTTCTGGAATAGGGAAAAACTCACAAAATTTTCGGGAAAAAACATATCACGAAGCAGCTGGGGCCTTGGGGTTTCAATTACAGTCGGAAAAAAACCCTGAAAAAATTTTCAAGATTTTTGGTCCGACCGAGATTCGAACCCGGACCCCTAGAACAACGTTGGTTTAGTGGCGAGCACGCTAACCGCTCGACCACCGCCGCTCTGAATATTTTCTTATCAAAACAAAAAATAATAATCACTCATTATCGTTGTTTATTTAATTAACACAAGAGATTCATTATTTAACCATACCCCAATCTACTTAGAAATGTTTTTTCAAGATTGAACCGAAAACACTAGAATTACGGTAATTTTAACATGAATTCAGTAGATAAGGTGCGGCTCCGGTAAGACAATAAATCAATTCTGTATTTCTCTTATACTTAGCCATTCAGCCGCGTGTTACAGCTTCTAGCAGAAATTAAAATACAATCGACAAGTTTGCCGCTACCGCGACGACGTTGTCACAGGAATACGTACAACAAAGCGACTAACAAGTAAAACGAATCGCCACCACGCAATCTGTAGCTTATCCATTAACCCGATAAATCGATTCCTTCCCACAATCTACCTCTTATTTCAACGCAACGTAAATTTGTGCTACTGTAGTACAAGACACTAACACCAATCGTTACTCTTTCTTTCAGGTTGTATCAGGAAAGCTTTGGTGGAGCCTGGTGTCCCAAACCACCAATCACCGTTGATTCAAACGAGTGGATAGAGATAGATCTGCGCAAGATACACGTAATCACAGCTACTGGTACTCAAGGACGTTTTGGTAATGGCCAAGGTGCCGAGTATGCCGAGCATTATTTGCTCGAGTACTGGCGACCTGCACTTGGCAAGTGGGTGCGTTACAAGAATCATAGTGGCGATGAGGTAAATTGATTATTGCATATTTTTTTTTTTGAACTTTTCAAGTATAATTTACGCATTTTCATGTACTTGCGTAAAATATTAATATTGTACGAAGAGAGCACGTCAAACGATAATGCCCCCCCCCCTTAGTTTTCAACGGCGGCCACTGAATTAAAATTTTGTCCATAAGATTTAACATGGATATGTTTACCTATTTGTGTCAAAGAATTTTATTGAAAAGGCTTTCCTGTTAGAAATACATACAGGGTTTTATACGTGTAACATTATTTTTCTATGTAGTGCTCCTTTACTTTATTAAGTTATATGTTGATAAAGTTCTGATTTAATCAAAAGTTAAAGCAAGAGTTAAATTAAATATTAAAGAGAGAAAAAGTTCAATTTGCTTAATTCATAAAAATTTATTATAAACATTTACAAAGCAAAGAAAAAAAATTTACTGGAAGAAATCAATTCATATTCATTATAGCCCTACATCATCCCGTAGAGTAAACCTTAGATGGAAAAAACCATGCTCATAAAAACGTAGCCACGCGTGCATTTTGGCTATACATGTACACACACACACATGTGTATAACTTTTTTTTTCTCGATGAATTTCACGCGAACTCAAACAAGCAAGTATACGTATAGGAAGGGAGAACAAGTTATTGTACAAGCTCTCTCTCTCTCTCTCTCTCTTTCAGTCCTTCCCATTGTGGCCTGCCCATGAAACAGCCATTCATCTAAGAGAAAGCTTCTCGCGCGGTAATGGCGTGTATACGCGCGATAAAAAAATCATCCGCATGAGAATGAACTCTCTCTCTCTCTCTCTTCTCTCTTATGTTTGCTCTTATCCTTGGTATGATGGTGTATACGTTAGGGTGGCCCTTTCGCGCCTAATATTTCTCCTTGAAAAGACTAGCCAGCAATGTTGTCAGCATACCCCACCAACAACACACAAGTGTGAACTCACGTCGTGAAAAATTCCACTTTTTCATCGCACTAGTCGTCCAAGTAAAAGAGAGAGTAAAAGTGCAAAATATTTTCTGCCAAGGGATCCCCAACAGTGCAAAGAAGACATATAGCCAAGAGAAAAAAGAGAGAGGGAGAGTTAGCTTTGAAAAGGAAGCGTTAGAGGAAAGAAGGAGGAGGAAGACTTTCTGTGGCTATACGTATAAGCTGGAGAGAGAGAGAGAGAGAGAGAGAGAGAGAGAGAGAAAAGGCGCAAGATGAGAAATGGAGCGGGATGTGAAAAGCGAGCTGTGAAAGGATGTGACGCGCTATAGGTTACATAGAATAGAAGAAAAGGGGCGTACTAGCGAGAGAAAAGGCTGTGAGGTAAACAAATTTTCTTTGCAAGAAAGAGAGAAAGAAAGAAAAAGAGAGCGTAAGAAAACGCATATATCCTAGTCTGCTTTTACTTTTCTTGGCGTTTTTAGGTCAATGATGTTTTTCAGTTAATATTTTTCGACATATAAAGCAAACTTGTAAAATAAAGAAACTAACTCATTTTTTTTTTTGCTTCAGATTAAATTTTTTAGTGATGGAAAAATCTTCTTTTTTTAGATTTGTTTTCAGACGTACTTCCAACAACGTAATTGTCATTGAAAGATTAAAATTATAAAAATTATAATCCCAACATTATTATTATTATTATTATTATTATTATTATTATTATTATTATTATTATTATTATTATTATTATTATTATTATTATTATTATTATTATTATTAT
>JAPYZE010010594.1:0-13315 GCA_030522805.1 Leptomastidea abnormis
CTCCAAAAAGGAGTAAAAAAGCTAAAATCTGAATAGGCACGTTCTTGCCGCGGAATCTGAAAAGGCACTTTCTTGCCTCGTATTTTGAAAAGGCACTTTTTTGCCGTGGGCTCTGAATTGGCACCTTGTTGCCCGAAGGCGACGATATATATATATATATATATATATATATATATATCATTTAATTTTTACACAGAATTTAAATGAGTAATAAGAATTAAAATAATATTGTTCGAACTTAAGAATAAAAAGTTTGACAATAAAAAGATCACGTCAATTTCTTTTTTAACATAAAATTCAAGTATAAAAATAATCCAAATATGGATCATATCAGCGTGATAAATGGATCAGATTAGTCTACCTAGGTATGTTTACTCGATAATATAACTTGATTACCCTTGTGCCAATACGCTAATAATATACTCTGTATTAATTTGTTTTTAGAATAACATACACTAATTTCGACATTAATAACAAGCTTTTAAAATATAAAATAAAGCATTTAGTTATAAATATATAATTAATTATTATAAGTACTTGCAGCGTCAATATGTAAAAAAAAAATATTTTCCTAAAACATTTTCAAATTTGTTAAAATTTGATTACCATATCTCGCGTTCGATCATGTATATAAGTGTAAATAACCGATTCGGACTGCGTGTGTCATAAACCAGCAGCCGTGAGCGATAATGTGACTGAGTCGGTGCTGTAGTAAGGGGTTGAGGAAGGGGAGGTGAGATGGGCTATAGTGTGCTACGAGGGTGGCGTAGTAGAGCATGAAAGCCGGCGGTAGCTCGCTAGCGCACAGGTTGACGTCATTGGAGCACCGATTCCCGCTCTGATATATGTATGTATACACATTTACGAGAGTTAATGTAGAGAGAGAGAGAGAGAGAGAGAGAGAGAGAGAGAGAGAGAGAGAGAAACTTCCAAACGAGCTCGCGGCGGACGTCGAGATTGGCCCGGCTAATTTGATAGTTCAATCAATTTCCGTACCGAGCCGACGACGGGAGTTTAATGGTGATGTCATGTGGAACTCTCTATACTCTCACTCCCTCGTCGTGCGAGGTGTATCGTACAATGGTCTGCCTAATACACCAGCCCCTGACGCGAGAGCTACGCGCTTTTACCTATAGACATGGAGTTGCCGCGGAGTTGCCCGAGCTCCTCTCTCTCGCACTCAACGTCCGCAAATTACTATCCCACTCTCTCTCTCTCTCTCTCTCTCTCTCTACCTTTCACTTCCTCCTTCTGCTTGGCGTAACCAATTTCGCAGCCACGTCTCATTTAAAGTGGTGAGTTTTCTTCTTTTTTAAATAAAGTATCTATACCATTAATTAATTTTATAGACCCCATCCCCAGTTATGAATGATTGATTCTTATCAATAAAAAATATTTACATAAAAAAATTTATGAGTTATTAAAAATTAAATAAGTGTAAATTGAAAATTTCATTAAAAATAATTTAATTAAAAAAAAAAGAAAATTAAGAATTAAAAAGAATATAAAAATTTTGCATTGTAGGCGTAAAAATAGTGCAAGAAAATTGAAAAAAAAAAATGAAAAGAAAGTAGGAAAGGGAACTGGTCTTTGTATAATAATGCGTGTGTCGTAAAAGTCCGGGTAGGTATATATACAGTCAAAGCAGCAATAAATGCAGTAGCTCGACAATGTAAGTGCAGCTCTTTCTCTCTCTTGCATATATCTACGTATTACCTATATGGACTGATGTGCTGGGGGGAGGGGGGGGGGAGGGGAGAAAAAAGCAAAATCCGAGGAAAAAAAGAGACACGGCAAATCGACTAGTCGAGCCGGTTAAGAGGTAAAAAGTGGGAGTGGGTAAAAAAGAGAGAGAATGAAATTGAGATATAAAGCAGAGAGAGAGAGAGAGAGAGAGAGAGGAGAGAGGATCAAATACACGTCGGGGGTGGCGGTGCACTTGCATTTGTCAAAAATGAAAAAAAAAAGTATTTCACCCTGGCTGCATAAACTAGAGTGAGGAAGCGAGCGAGAACAGAGTTATATATAATCAGCCGCAGTAGCCCATTGGGCGAGTAACGAAATAAAGCTAGTCGAAATGAGTATAGGGCAGGGGAAGGAGTGTAGTGGAACTGGAAAGGGGTTTGAAGTATACAAGAACACACGCGGTGGTAGGTACTAGGCAATAGCGGACGCGCGGATTAAAGATACGAGACGTCGGCTACGTCAAGAGGAGGAAGAGGAGGAGGAGGAGGGTTTATTTGCCAGTTGCTGCTGCTGCTATGCAGTCCCGCTGAAATCCTAGCAGGGAGTGTAGTGGTGGTGGTGGTAAGGAGGTATATATGGAAAGGGGCTGCTCGCGCCCGTGCGGCCGCATATTAGGACGGAAAGGCACACGCAGTTAGGCAATAACCGCTGTCAATAGAGTAGAAGCTGGCTGTGTACAGCAGCAGCAGTTACCAGCCTATAGCCCCCCCCCCCCTATCCACTCCCGTACATCTCTCTTTCGTATTCGCGAGGCCTCGAGTGTATATATACGCGAAGGCTTGGCGGCTGGCTGCGGGATGAGAAGGAGGAGGGGTGGGCCACTCGAAAATGCTACTCGCTAAATTAGGTAGGTTATATGGGCTTCGTTTCATTTGCGAGCAAACTTTAATAAGCGCGCGGAATTGCGTAAAAGAGCAAGCTTTCTCTTCTTCCTCCCTCCCTCCCACTCTCTCGTACTCTTTCTCTTTCACTTCTCGAGAAAAGAGTATATATAGCATTTACTGGCCGCGAGTGGGTATACGAGGGTCAAAAGGGGAATAGCAAGAGAAGAAAAAGGGGCAAGCGCGAATCGCGGGCGGCCTGATGCCGATTATATATTCGGCTACACGCTACGCGCCCGCGCAGCAGCAAATTTACTCTCTCATCTCTCTTGTGCTGCGGCCTAGTCGTAGATCCCCCATTTTTTTATTCTCTTTTCCTCTCCACTGGTGCATCATTGCTGCTCCGCCCACTATAAAAATTCGCGATATCCGCAGCAGCAGCAGCAGCTTGCAAGCTCTAATATCTCCTATTATGCCCCTTTTATATTGCTACTGTCATTTTTCAATGTTAGGAGGTACTTATTCTTGTTCGCGAAACTATATTCTATACAGATACAAATGAAACTGTACTGTGTTTAATTGGAAAGTATATTTATCTGGTTCAATATTGGTTACAGTGCGAAACGAAAGATTTTCGAGAATTATTAAATTAATTCTTGGATATGTTGTGAAATTGATTTTTCGGATTTTTTTCTATTGTTCACATTAAGTGATCTCATTTTTTAATACAAAAATAATTGAATTCAATTTTTTTATTTTTCTGTTTTATAATGTACTAAAATAATAAGAAGGAAATAAAGATAGTTTTATTAGAAATAAAATTATATTTAAATGTTAATCAAGTTTATTTTAATATTTTCTTATGCAGGTTTGAATGTCTTTATAGCTTACGTAATTAATTTTGAATAATAATAAAAGCTCATTCTTTGTTTTTGAATTCTAACTTAAAAAAAAGTGCAATATATGTATGTATCATTATTAAAATAATTTACAAAAAAAATATTGTATATATTTTAAAATTGTTTACATTACTTATTCTGTTCTTAAATCCATAAATAGTAATTTCAGGGCAAGAGAGGAGGAGGAGGAGGAGGAGTAATGAATAAAAATCTCATTTATGCTATACAGAGCATAATTTTTCATATACTTTACTCGTAAAATACTACTACTATACCAGCAACGACATATTTAAGCGCATCAAAATGCTCTCGGTCATTAAGGCTAACGACAAGACGTTTAAAAAACGAATAAGAAATACTTAATGCAAGAAAAGAAAATGAGAGAAAGAGATAGAATAGAAAAAGAAGAAGAAAAAAAGGGTAGGATGGAAAGAGAAATACAATCAGCGAGACCAAGCGTCAGAGAGCAGTGTAGAGAGAATCTTACAGAACACAACTACGCTAAGAAGCCCGCGAAGATTATATCGCTCTCGCGAAACGTTATATATCCGCAGCCATCTAAAACGTCATCCTGAAAGCAGCAGTTGGCTGTTGGATAGAGGAGAAAAGGAAAGGATGAAATGGGTGGGTGGAGGTAGGGGGAGAGAGAAAACGAGAATAAGACTCGTCAAAGGAAGTGTGAACAATTTCCAAGCATTGTCAAGACGGTAAATGTGGATGGCAGCTGTGCGTGGGTAGGGGGGCTGCTAAAGAAGAGATGAGGGGAGGGGGATGATAATTATTGGAGGCCGTTTGAATCCTGTTTCCTTCATTAGCAGTCTCAGTTCGCGCGCTCCAGACCCTCTCTCTCTCTATTGCACTCGCTCATCTTTATCCCGCTTCCGCGAATTTTGCGCGACGAGCTCTCTCTCTCTCTCTCTTCCTCTCTTCTCATCCCCCTAACCCCCCGTTCGTCGCTTACCCTCAACTGCGCGCTGAATTTTGCGCGGAATTACCCGCCATTATCATAATTGCGCTATTACTGATAATATCTGCGACTCCGGTCGTATAACGGAGGGTTGGAAAGGGAAGGGGAAGTGCGAGGGGGGGGGGGGGTGTGAGTCGAAAGCAGAGTAGCGCAGGTTATATATACGTATATCGCGCGGCGATGCGCTTAATCCATTTTCTATTTACTGCCAGATTCTCTTACTGCCTCTCTCTCTCTCTCTCTTTTGGGGGGAGGTACTGAGTGAAGAGTACAGGAGGAGAGGGATGAAATGCTTTAGCAGCTTATACGAGAGGAGGCGTCGCGTCCGATGTATAGGTGTAAACGAGTTGCGCCTGCTATAGCCTCCTCCTCCTACTCCTCCTCTGATTTGCGACTCTCACGCGCGGGCAAAAACTCTTTCCTCGTCTTTCTCGTTTTAAGCGCGAAATGGACTCGCGAATTGCTCATCTCGAGAGTGCCTATATCTCCGTGATTTTCAACCCTCGCATTAAATATCCCTGCCACTTTCTTTATACATGTATACCAGACGATTTATTTTACTTTTATACATAATATAGAAATCCATACTCTTTCTCTCTTATACGTTTTCTCTAATATCTCGGTCTTGCATATTTTTTGGCAAATAAAAAATTTATATTAATTATTTTTATTGTCACTTACTAACTTGTAAAAGTAAAAGTAAAAAAAAAAAATAAAGAAAAGAATTAACAAGTTGCAAAATTGCTGATAACAATTATGAATAAATGACTTATGTAAAGCAGAGAGATGAGCGGGAGAGGATAATTGATGAAATTTGTCTCTTTTTAGATCGAGAGAGAGAGAGAGAGAGAGAGAGAGAGAGAGAGAGAGAGAGAGAGAGAGAGAGAGAGAGAGAGAGAGAGAGAGAGAGAGAGAGAGAGAGAGAGAATTTGAAATAGCTACGTCGATTACACAGTAGCGCGGCTTGTTTGATCGGATTCGCTTAGATTTAGGAGGGCGTGTATATGCTCGTATACATGTATGAGGGAGTGAGAGAGAAGAGAAGCTTGTCCGATAGATGTAATCCAAAGTTACGGGCTATTAATAATAATCGAGCGGCGCATCATGATGTCGCGTCGCGTCGTGCATACGGCTATACTACTGCGCGGCGTGGTACTGGTAGGTATATAGTATATATATATATACAGCCATAAGCCCTGGATATAATTAGGATACACCGCGGGAAGTCCTGCCTGACTGCCTGCCTGCCTGACACGACCTGCATCTGACAGTTTACCGCGACCCGATGAAAGGCCAAAGAATGGATAATAGAGGGCTACCTCAAGTTTACCTAATAAATTTTACAAATTTCCTCAGCTTTATTCTATATACCTACCTATTGGTATACCTAACTACCTTTCGTGTAATTAATATAACTTATAGGTACTTGTGTATGTGCCCAGGGTGCATACGTCAAACTTTAAATGCGTCCCATCAAAATCATTATTATATGATGGCAAATGATTATTTTAGAATAATAATTTAAAAAATTATGTACCCATAGCTTTCATTCTTTATTTTAAGTTTATTAATATGATAAAAGTTTAAAATTTTTTAAATATTAAATATAATTAATGAAAAATCGTATCAATTAATAAAACCATACCTAATTTATAATTATGATTACCATATTAATCTAAAGAATAAGTTATTAAAAAATGTCTTTAATTCATTTAATCTCGCGTATAATCATTATCAAGCCGCGTTCGTTAAGATATATATCCTCATAGTACTGTGTATCAAGCAATTCTCACACGAATCCCTCATAGTACACACCCATCCAGCTTCCGATTCGTCAATTCACAGAATTACCTCCTATCCTTTATTACTCGCAAGCTATCCTATCCTATCCTGAGAGAAAGAGAGTAGAAAGGCCGACGTCGGCTCGTCGCTCCTTTTCCAAAATATCGGAGCATAGCTATACCTATATCGCTCCCTGCCTTTGGAATGACGAATATTAATTGCGTTTCGCAGAGACACGGAGTTTATATATAGCTACTATATGAGGCGACCGAGGAAGAGCGCGGATGAAAAGCAAGAGAGAGAAAGGGGCAGATTGGGGGTAGAGGGAAGGGGCTGCTGAGTGCAGATGTCAACCTATTATCATCGGGTCGTGCTCTCTGCTCCCCCTTCTTTCTCCCTCTTTCTCATACCGCCTACGCCAACGTGCAGCATCTCTCTCTTGCCTTCTTTCAAGCTCCAAGACCCTCTTCACCTCAACACCCCTCTGTTCTTCTTCTCCTTCTTTAGCGTTTCTGCCACTCGATCTCTCTCTCTCTCTCTCTCTCTTTCTTTTCGATTTGTATTGTAAAGTTAACAATGTTACTTTGCGTCTCGCGATTCGCGCATTATGAGGCACGGTTTCATTGTTGCCACGTCATCTGCAGATAAGGAGAGAGATGTACCTATAAAGAATAAGAGAGAGAGAGAGAGAGAGAGAGAGAGAGAGAGAGAGGCACCGCCCCCGTGCGCCGCCGATCTTTTGATACTGAATATTGCCGAGCACGGCGCGCTCCAGTTTTCTCCACTTTCTCGTATTTCCTCCTTCTTATCTCTCTGGTATACATTATCTCTGTCCCTTGGAATAGCTATTCCCTTCTATTCGGCCTCAGGGTTGTAGATGAGATTATACGAAGGCGAGAGCATTGGTGATGTACCGGATCCTTCCTTTACTATCATTTACTCTTCTGTACTTTATTTGAGCACAGAAGTTATTGAGATTATTTACCTGATATACGTTTTCCTTTAAGTAATTTCTTAATTTGAAATTGCCGTTTTTGTAAGTAATTAAGCGATTTTCTTACATTCGCTATCTCCAAAAACATGTCAGTTTTAATGGGTGTACTTTGTAAGATTTTACATTTCTTATTTGATCATGTATGCCTGCAATTCCTTTTTTTCTATGAAGTTATTTACGAAACGTGATAAAAAAATTGCGACACTGATAAAAATTGTACACTCAATCCTATAATTTAACTTACCTATCAATTTTAATAAATTTTCATTTTAATTTGATTTTGCATCATAAATTTATTTCAACGGAGTAGAATAAAGTGTCTATATACTTTGATATTCGATGCCAAAAATAAAAATAAAAAAAAATTGATAAATAATTTTATTGTTAGTCAAATTTGAAATTGCAATGATAAGGAATATAAATTTTTCAATAGCCTGTATTTTTAAAAAATGATGATCAAGCGTCAAAAATTGCCAGCAGAATACCGGAAAAGAAATCAATTTAAAAATTGCTTTTTACAAGGCATTTGAATTTTTATCGAACGGGCGCATGCATACCACGCAGAGAATAAAGAAGAAAAAAAAGAAAATAGGCAAGAAGAGGAAAGCTGCATAATAAATCGGGAGTAAAAGAGCTTCCATCGACAGTAGTACGGACAGTAGTGGAAATGAGGGGAAGAAGGGGGGCAATGAAAGGGTCGGGTACGCGTTGAGAATCAAGCCGGAGTATAAGAGGAAGAAGCGAATTATATACTCCCACTCGTTTATCTCGGCCTCTCTCTTATTCTCTTATTCCCTTATCCTACTCAGGCGCGCGCTCGGTCATTTAATAAAAGTATGAATATCGCCAATAAAGCTCGTCGCTCGACTCGCCTCGCTCGTCGTTCTCGAATAATTTCCACTCTATCGAAAAATAATTATACTTTATCGCGGAGTTCTGACTGAGCTTAATTCTCCTCCTCCTCCTAGTAGTCGCTATCCTTCTCTTCTTTCTCTTCAACCCTCATCTCCCTCTACTTTCCAATCGGCTCAATTATATTTCCTCTTCTTCGATCCTCTTTCTCTCTCGTTTTCACCTCTCCACACAATATGTCACAGTTCGCGTCTCTCGCTCGCCTCTCCTAGTCTCCTGCTCCTCTTAAGGTAGTATGCTCGTGAAATCAATTTCTTAGGATTTTGTTGAAACTTTGCAAATAGGTTTCTTTTAATGCACTTTATATGTGATTAAAATTTCAACCTAGGTTTCCATACTCAAATTTGAGATATTTCGTTTCAAAAAATCAACTTTTAACATGTAAACCCTATCTCGGCTGTCTGCAAACTACACATTTTTGTTAATTTAGTGTATAATAGTACTATGAATATTACCTAAAAAGATTGATATATCTATCCATGCTAGTTTTTAAATAAAACCAATTAAAAGTTATTTCCCCATGTTATTAGTATATCTATATATATCACCCGGTATAACTGTAATTTTCTTTATAGCTCAATTTTTGTTGTATATTATCACCATATGGGTTTTTAATTAATTATTATTGAATATTATTATGGTTTAAAATGTTTTTAATGGAAATTATGTTTAATATTGACGTTTTTACGTTTTAAGGTTATGTTGGTTTTTAGATTGGCGAGCATACTACCTTAATATATCCTCGCGGCTGCAGCGGTAACACAAATTTCGTTGCTGTAAGTGTACCATGCAAGAAAATTATTCTTTTAGCATTCTATGTGCTGATAAAAAAATCTCAAAACAATACCTTAAGTCTCACTTGGTTTTCAAATTGTTTGAAGAAGATATATACAAGTGGCTAGTAAAGTCTTGAGATTGAATCTTGACGTTATTTAATTAATTGCTCAAACAAATTTTGAGCAAATTTTATGTGAGCAATATTTGTACAATTGCCTCTGAGTATTTCAAGAAGCCTCCGATCTCAAGCATGAAATTTAATTTAGTAAGATGCATATTATTAGCTAAATATGTAGTATTGATTTCGGTTATAACATTTATCTGTTTATAAAAAAAGTACCAGAAAAAATATAAACCTATAAGTATTTATTTATTTTTTTAAATATACTGATACAGACCATTTTTATAATTATTATATGCTTCGTGTAATAATTGTCCCTTTCATCTCATTTATATTTTCTTATTTTACTTTGGACTTAAAATGACTAAAAATTTATTAAGAGTAATTAATTGATTCAATTTAATAATTTATTAAAAAATTTATGCATATTTTTTATAACGTATCAATCCATGTATTAATTTAATTAAACAAAATACGAATTATCAATAAGTCTTACATGTTCAAAAATCAATAATAATAAAAAAAAATCCAATTATACGATTAGAGATTCATTTTTTTAAATTTCAGACTTTGTAATAATCGCAGCGGCTGCGAGTATTTCCGCACAATTGGTGTCTTGGTTTTAAGTAATTAAGGTGCGTTTTTCTTTATTATAAGATTAATGATAATTTGATAGAATTTAAAATTAGTTTTTTATAATTCAGTACATATCCAATTATGAATAACAAGCTTGCTTATATAAAAGGAAGGGAAACTAGAATAGATTAAAATATAAAATATACAGATTAATTTTTTAAATCTATTTATTTATTTCATATCAAAAATTTCATATCTTTTTTTTCCTTTTTCATAAACTTGAGGCCTTTGGCCTATGTTTACTAGAGCCTTGTAAATAAAATTAATTAGTCAAAGAATTATTTACGACATCACTTTTTAAGTTGCTATTAAATAAAGACATTTTTCATAAGGTGAGAAAAATCAGTTTCACAAAAAATTATTTTTATGATGTTTTCATATTGATCTCTAAACTGTTCAAACTCTTCAGGTATCTTTTCATTTGTATCACAATTTAAAAAACACAAACAATCAAGATTCTCTACAATGTACATGTACATAGATGCAACTTTTTCGATAAATTTTTTAAAAACATTATTACAAAAGGAACTAAAATCCTTATCGTAAGAGAATTTTTCGATTTTAAACGTATCAAAGTACATACATAAGTTTTTATAAAAATTTTTACAAGGAAGAACATTTTTATTTTTTTGTACTAAGTCAAAAAGTGATTTTAATTTTAATTCTTGGTAATTTTTAAAAGTAACATAATCACCTGCATCCTTTTGAATGAGATTCATTACGGCATCATAAAATAATATTAATTTAAGCTTTTCTAAAGCTGTATCTGAGCTTGTAAACATATTAAACATGTGTTCAGAAAATTGAGCATGAAAATTAGAACTTTGGATTATGTCTTTGAAATCATTTAACATTGATTCTTCTGTATAATATAAATCCAGTTCATGCAGAAGATTTTTCACCAAATGAGGTATTTTAACAAGAGATAAGTTTTTCTGCAATTTTTCCTAAAAAGAATTTTTATTAATTCAAAATTGATGAATAAAAAAGTATATATATATAGGTGTGTGTGTGTGTGTGTGTGTGTGTGTGTGTGTGTGTGTGTGTGTGTGTGTGTGTGTGTGTGTGTGTGTGAGTGTGAGTTTATTTATTTTACTTACTAAAACTATGGCTTGCTTTTCATTTTCACATTTTAAATGATCTTTTGCTTTTTTTAGTTCATCGTTTTCTTTTTTATATTCCTCCATTTCTTCAAGTTTTTTATTCAGCATGATTTTTTCATCAAGAAGACTTTGAATCAATACATTACTGTTTGCTATCATGGAACATAAATCTTTATTATCTACTCTCATTTCTTCAAGCATTGAGTCTAAATCTTCAGAATTTAAATCTTTATCCTGTTTTTTTACTGACTAGAACAAACAAAAATTTAAATTACATTACAAAATTATTTGAAAATTTGTTCACAAATGAAACAGATCATTCTTTAATCAGGACATGCAGAGATATAAGTTACAGTTTTACAAATGTGCAAAGTCTAGTCTTTTAACAATTTTAAAGAATAAAATAGCTAAGAAATTTTACATGAAATTATAGAGACCCAAAAGAGATTTTTTTGAAAATATAAAAAGTTTGATAACATTCAAGCATAAGTATCTAACAAAAGTAATAAGGGAAAATGATTGTAAGTAGATGTCAATCTCAAAACTGGAGATTTTATGGCAATAATTAAGTAGCTAAAAATTTGAATTTATTTGGAGTTACTATTTCTTACAACAATTTTTTAAAATAATTTAATCATGTCAGAATGTATTAAAATTAATAGTACTTTTCGACACGGGTGGGTAAGTCAGTTTTTTAGCGTTGAGGTTTTTTTCCCGAGCGAAGCGAGGGAAAAAATGCCTTAACGCCCTTAACGCTAAAAAATGACTTTCCCTCCAGTGTCGAACGATATTTTATTCCCAGAGAGCCTAAAAATCATTTCCAAGTTGCGATTTTTAGGCTCGAGGGAATAAAAGAATTTATCCATTGATTTTTAAAGTTTTTTACAAGAAAAAATCCAATTATTTTATTTAGACACCTTGAGGGTATCAAGGCTTTATATCAACGTAGATTCCTACATCTTATTTTGCAGTATTCTCTGTTAATTGACATATTTGTCAAAAGATGGGAATTTTTCAATAAGATTAATTACTTCAAAATTATTACAAAACTCAGATATTCAGCTAAATATGTTAACTAACAATGAATACGGCAATCTTGGTAACAACAGCTTTAGGGTTAAGTCTGGCGCATGCCCTGTTCTTTTATTAAATATTGCTAAAGTTTACTAATAAAAACTTGATTGAAAGCTTATCAGAAAGATAAACACCAGGAATCAAATCCATGATATCTAGATTATAAAGCCTAGGCTCTGCTAAAGAAGCTACATCACCTGATTTAATTATAAACTATTATATCTTACCTTTTTTATCGCTTGTAAGGATGATACTTTGCTATCAAACGAAAGTTTTAAATCATTTATCATTTCTTGTACACTTTTTGTACTTGATATACTGATTCTTTGCAGTGGATCATCTTTTGTCATTGATGCAGGTATTGTAGACATCTTGGCTATGCTACATTAAAAAATTTTTCAAAATATATACAGGGAATTAATAGGATTGTCTGTGACTATGGGTTCACAGAAATTTTCGAGTAGGCAAATTTGAAGAATTTCTTTTAGGCGTACGCGAAAAGGGGCGTGTCGACATTTTCAAGGAGCAAGATTCCGCAAATTCGCAAATGCAAAGAAACAATAAAACTGGCTTCGCCTCGGGCGTCTCAAAATTGATAAATGAAAAAGCTTATTGATTTTAAAATTAAACATCAAACATGAATGATCATATAAAAACAGGTTTTTAATCAATAATTTTATAGTATTTGTGATACTTTATTGAAATAAAACAATTTTTTTTACAAAAAGAAATATTGCTTACTTGCACGACAATATAACGACAAATATCAGTTTGGAGTGCAAGCAGCAAGGGCCTTGCTATTCGAACTCTATTTCTTCTTCTTCTTCTTCTTCTTATTCAGTTGGATATCCTAGCACGTTCGTGCCAAGTGAACTCTATCTCTATCGAGTGCCGAACTCGATCTGCCGCTGCTGGCGTGCTTTTCGCACGTGCCACCGGCCCGGCTCAACACCTCTTCACCGCTCCCCCACGCCAATGCGCTTGGCCCACGCTATCACCGACGCGTATAGTATACTGCGTTACGCGTCCTATGGTCTCTCTCTTTATGTCTCTCTCTCTCTCTCTTACCTTATGGGTCGCATAGGGATGGGCGATACTCGAAAAAAGTATCCAAGTAAAATGAACGAGTAAACCAAAAGTAATCAATGCTGGAGTATCGGGGATTCTTAAAAAGTATCGGGGTATCGACAGAATCGAGTAATTTACAGCAATTCCGCGAAAAAATCAATTTACAAGAAATTTTTTTGGTTTTTTGATGTTTCAGCGTAAGTTTTAGTATATTTATCATGTATCATTATATCAGTGTTAGAAAAACAATCATTATATTATTTATTTTTTATAATAGCCTTGTAAATAAAAAAAAAATTTTTTTGAAAATTTTTTGTTGTTAAAAATTCAAGAAATAAATTATTCTAAAAACTAACCCGTTAAAGTTTTCTTAAAAAGTATCTTGCAACTTCCTATTATTTCGTCTGACGAAAAG
>JAPYZE010010596.1:0-12761 GCA_030522805.1 Leptomastidea abnormis
AATACCTTGTTCGTTTTTACTTTCTGACTATCTTGCTCTACTCGTTTAATGAAGTAGTCAAGCGATTTTACTTTGACGGACGAGTAACACCAAAGTTCGTTTCGAAAAGTTATATTCACCGAGTTTTGTTATTCCTGCTGTCAGAGCTTTTGAGAAAAGGTGGTTCAAGAAATATTGCTTGCTTCGTACTTTACGTAAGAGAATGAAAGAAAGAGAATGATAAAGTTTGAAGTCCACGATAAACATTGGCTTTGCGATCATTTTATGCGATATCGTTTCTTTATTTTGCTGTTGCGGTGTATTTTAACAGAACTTTTTTAGATTTTCAAGAAATAGACAAGTTACTTCTTTTTTAAAAATCTATTTAAATAATCGTATCAATTTTATTAAATAAAGAAAATATAGTCGCTGTTAATGCAAGCTCAATCAACGATTAATTTGAAGAGCTTGCAAGCTCATACAGTAAAACATGATATTTGAAAATAAGACAGACATATAAAATATTTTCTAGTTAGATCCATCATTTTTATAAGAAGTATGAATATCTCGTTGAAGGTAAAAACGAATTTTTCCAGAAGCTAAGATATATATAAGTCAAAAAATGACTGCATAACGTATACCACGAGATACAGAGGTATATAAGATCACCTTCTATCTTTTTCTTTTCCTTCCGAGCGTTCTACTAATTTGAAAATATTACACGGACGCCTCTCGACTTTGAAATTCACCAGCTCTTCTCGCTATTTCACAAGTTCTCTCGGTTTTTTTGCTTTCTATCCCTCTCTACTCTTTCTAGGCTGCTTCTTCTTCTTCTTTTTCTTATTCTTCGGCGCGCAGCTTGGCAAAAAGAAGCGATCCGATATTCACCTCACACGCTCATTTTGTGCCTTCACCTCCTCCCTTTTCCTCTTCGACCGGTGTGAATATACATAAAAGCTGCACTTCTAAAAAAAAAGAGTAAGATAGAAAAAGAGGAAGAAGAAAGAGTGCTGGGAGAGGACGTGTCGAAAAATTTGTAGCCACCTTACTCCTTCCCTCCATTCCAAAGTCCGTGTCGTTTTCTCTCCTTAAGTAGTTTGCGCGCGTCGAGTAGGAGAGTAAAAGAGAGTATATGGGAGCGGTGTGAGGAGAGGGGCTGCTCTCCTACTGCCGCAGAAAAGAAGTTCAGCAGCGAATTCCTTGGAAGACAGAGAAAGAGAAGAAGGAGGCAATACTAATGAGTAGAGGAGAGAGCAAGCAGCTACCCTTGGTCGTCGATGGCCGTCGCATCGGTATATACTTCCTCACGTTCGGGCGACCTACGCGTTTGTTTACGGAAGAAAAAAAAGATGGAGGAGGAGGAAGAGGCGATTGAGGTGGAGGTCGCCGGAGGAAGTGGTGACGCCAGAAGGAGGAAAGAAATCGCGCGACGAGCAAAGAGACCTAGCTTCACAAGAGTTTTTCTCGCGCTCTCCTGCACGCTAGAGAAGAAAGGGATGTAAGACTGTCGAGAGAAAGAAGGCGTTTTCCGAGACTCTCTCTCTCTTTCTCTTGCGCGCGGGCGCGAGCAGGTAGCAAGCTCTCTTGGCAATAAATTTCTTTGCTCCCCTTATACCCTTCTCTCTTCTTCTCACAGCCGGAGACTTGCTCTGTCGCCCCCTTTTTCTCTCCTTCCAAGAAGAGTTTTTAACTCTCGTAACTTTGTTATTTATGTGCGGCACGCGAGGAAATAGATTTTTCAGAGGAGAACGCGCAAGCTCTCGCGAAAGATGTCGCGCAACGCTTGCCTTCTGCGCGCTACTTTTTTACCCTTTTTTTTCTTTTTCTTCTTCTCTTACCTCTATCCTCATACACTTGGTCTCGCTTTTCTTTATTTTCAGAGTTTCCTTCTTTTTTTTCTTTTGCGTAGGGTCTTGGGGATCCGTTAAGCTCTTATATCAACTTTAGGTTTACTAATGCAATTCTAGTCTTGATTGAATAAAATGAAATTTATCTGTTTTCCTTTACATTCATATTTGACTCAAAAATATATGTATTTACGAAAAGCTTCGTTTTTTAAAAATTTTAAATTTCATACGAATTTGTAAGCTTAGAAAGTTGTGGAATTCTCTCTAGCGATTTTTATACGATACATAATAAAACTGAAAAATCTCTGACAAATATTCTTAGTATATTTCTTTTTTTTTTCTTCCAGGGTGCAAAATATGAACTTTAATTATAAAATATGCGCGCTAACTTATGAAGCAGAGATAAAGTATTACAGAAAAAAAAAAATGAAAAGATAAAAAATAAAATTTTAACTTTTAACAGTAAGAAGTAGAAATATGAGGTTAAAAGCTACGAGGTTTGAATTTTTCCAAGTCGATGTTACGGATGCTCGATAGAGGACAGTCGTAGTATGGAAAAAGAAGAAAAAGGTATATAGTGCTTTTCTACCTCAAGCTGCTATATTATTCGCTTATCGCCGACAAGCTCAGAAAGAAAAGAAGCCCATGAGCTTATGCAAGTCATGTGGAGGAAAGAGCTTGCGAGGCGCGAAAGAAAAACTACCTCGTGCTCATTCATACGTACGCTATGCGCACAGGCAGATATGTATATAATACTACACACATATCGCGAAAGCGTAAAGCACCTTGCATTACTGATGCTGAGGAAGCAGTAGCTGATCCGTCTCTTTGATGCGCCGGCCGATTTCGAAATCCCGTCTGAAAGTTTTATTATTAGCTCAGCAAAAGCAGACGCTGCTACCATGCGAGAGAAAAAATCGCAACTACGTGATACTACTCTCTTTCTTTCCTCAGATTTTCTTCGGATGCTATGCAAGAAAACTTGCCTTTATCTTTTTTGATACTCAAAAATAGTTTTACACTTAGTTTTTACCCGCTATTGCTTTTTTTTTCAATAACGCTTACCACATACGTGATATAAGTTTTGCATATTGTGAAAATGAAAAAGTTTACCGAAAGCTCGACTTAGCTTTTTAAAAAATTTTTAATACAAAGAAGTTATATTTTAAATTTTTACAAAATACAAACTATAAAAGCCTATATTCGATAACATGTCTAAGAAATCTATTTACGCAAAGACCACCTAGAGACATTTCTCATATTTATATCGTCGACGACTTTAAGATGGGTGAAAGGAAAGGAGGAGGGGGGGGGTAACGGTAAGGATAGAGGAGAGAGCTTTTGCCTCATGAATGATATTACAAGAGCACACCTGTACGAAATAGGTCACGAAGGGTCCATAACTCTCTCTCTCTCTCTTTCTCATCCAAAATTTTTCATCCCCACAACCTTCCGCATTTTTCTCTGCAGTGCACACATGCAAAAGCTTTCTCTCTTGGCTATATACCATTTTCTTCGGTTCTCGAGACTACATCACTGCGGTGAGCAGCGGAGAAAAAAAAAATTTTTTTTTCCTCGTTTCCAAGAGGCATAACGGACTCCGAGGTCTTACATACATTCAAGAGAAAGAGAGAGGGCAAGCTACTAGCATATACCAGAGATGTCGGTAAACGATATTCGATACTCGCGTACACTTCGACGGAAAGAAAAAAAAAAAGAAATCGCAGCAGNNNNAGAGAGAGAGAGAGAGAGAGAGAGAAGGAGAGAGCAAACAACGACGACGACGGCCCGAGACTTGTTCGAGCTTGAAGAGAACGTCCAATCTCGAGGGGTTCCCTCCTCCCTACTTTATACCCTCCTTCCCCTTAGCTATGTACGACCGAGAGTACGTTCTCCACATGTGCAGAGAAGCTGCGGAAGCGGACTGCTTATACCGTCGAGTACCACAAGCTAAAGAGAGAGAGAGAGAGAGAGAGAGAGAGAGAAAGTAGTAGAAGAGAGTGAGTACACGAGACGTAGAGAGTCGCCGGGACACACATACACACGTGAGCAAACAGGGCTTCACTATACACACTGCCCTCGGCTCATTTCTTTTTTTTTCTCCTGGCCTGGAAAAATCGCTTGGTACATAGATATACCTATGTATATACAAGAAGTACAGAACCACACCGACCTCTCGTAAAACGCAAATGTGCAACCAGCAGCAGTGGCCTCCGTTGCTTGTCTAGGGCTTTTACAAAGGAGGCCCTACAACATGTGCACGACGACGTCGTCTATGGATATGACTATACTCTATATAGTACGTTGTATGCGATCGACAATAATGAAATCCATAAATCCGTTAGATATTATGTAGCTGTAGCACATCGTGTATGCTTATACAGCTAGTCTGAGATGAACTGAAATTATTCTACCTTCTGCGATACTTTAAATTGATCTTGATTTTTTTTTTTTTTTGTGTGTTTGTCTATCTTGTTTTGATGTAATTTTTTTTGCAAAAAAGACACCCTAGCAAAAGGCATAATTCTCTGGTTTTAGGATTTTTAGTTTTAATTTCAATAAGGTACGGATTACACGAATATCTGATGTACAGAATAGTTGCAGGAAATTAAAATTTTAAAATATTACCTATAGCTATTATAAAATGTGATTTTTCTCTGAAGCATTCTACTTGGAATATTTTTATAGCAAAATTAGTGATTATGGTTTCACTAAAAATTGAAAATTACATAAAAGTTCAATCTACAAAATTTCCATAACGCCAAATATTGATTATGATTAAAATTTTACATTTGAAACTCATCATTTAAAGAAAATAATTGCATTTAATTAGCTTTAAAAATAAAAACTAACATCCCTACATACTTTATTTTTTATAACTATAACACTCTTCAAGAAACAATAGCCCTATTTTTCCTCGAAACATCTTCATACTTTCATTATCATTCCAGTAAACAAGCAAAACTTAATTCATAAGCACGCCCTTAAAAAAAAAAAAAGCAAGACGCTACTGCAGTACACAAGACTTGGTCGGTCGGTGTCACAGAATAAAAGAACTACCCGGGCCCAAAATCGATGTAGCCGTATTATTCACACTCAGAGGCAAAGTCCCATCGAGCTTGCTATAGTCCAAGCTCGACCAAGTAAAGAAGAAAGCAGGTATACCAAGCGCCAAAGGAATCTGGGACGCGTTTGAAGTTTTTCTTAGGCACCAAAAGCAAGAGCATCATCTTAGCAGCAGCAGCAGCAGCAGTAGCGTTAGAAAATGTCATGCACGTATACCAGCAGCGAAATTTTTTGTGCTACCGAGAGATCACATTATGCGAAGTCGCGCGTATGTTTATATACGTGTGTTTTACCAGGCGTTAATCCTCATCGTATATACGTGTGTATAAGTATACATGCTCGAGAAAGCTCGCGAAACAAAAGCTTCATCCGATGTTGTAAGGATTTATGGCTCCAAAGACGTCGTACTGTTCTTTCTCTATTTTCTATTCGCGCGAAAGAGCTTTTTGAGAGGTAGTAGTGCTGAAAATTTGATGAGGTTTCTTTTTGCTGTTCTTACATTACTTGCGTATATGTGTGTGTACTTTACAAGCGTAGGTAGTGAGGTGTGTTTTTGTTTTTTTTAGTTAGTCGCAGGAATTGAAATGATTTTATAATGAGGTTTTTGCAAACTTGGTTATATACACGATTCTTTCTCTTCTCACCTATTGCCGATACTGTGTACAAGCATTTGAGATTCCACGTGTAAGCAAAGCTCGATTGAAATAATAACGAGTATTCGTGGTATATAAAATAGTAATAGCATTAGGGATACAAAAAAATAAGAGGTGACGGTGAGAGTAAAAAAATGATTTATTCGAGTGACGCACTAACACACCGGGAAGAGAGATGTCAGTAGAAAAAACAAGGTTTGGTCAGACAAAGTGCGAGCGAATGCGCGCGAGTATACAGAGCTGTTTCTTTTCAATGACATAGCCCTGTTGTTGTTATCCCATAAATTTCGATTTCGATCTGCGCTCTGTTTTTAAAACGCTCGATAAATTCGAGATTAATTTATGCGAATGAGAAACGTTATATATGTGTATGTGTGTATAGTGAATATATACGAACTACATTTACATTGCCTGCAGGTCTCCCTCCTCCCCCTTGTTCGCTCTCTTTCTTTCCTCATATCTTCCCCTTCCTCATGTAAACCAGCAATAATCCATCATCAAACATTTCTGCTGCATCGCCGAGGAAGAATATAAACTTTCGAATATATGTATGTGTGTGTGTGTGTATATATAAATATATATATCTGCTTTGAATAGCTCCGGCCACACGCGTTGAAACATTATTCACGATATGGCTGGTGGGAGGTAGAAGATATAACAGTGTAAAAACTACTTTTGAAGTTTCGCGAGAGAGTGAGCAAGTGTACGTATAGAGGTATACGTATAGTAGGAAAGCGATTCGTGTGGGTTCGATCTGTCCCTGCGCGACAATTATCTCGCACTCGCTTTCTTTATTTCTTTCTTTCTCTTTTATCGCGCTCGCCCACGGCGATTGTGGGCTCGGCAATAATTTATCGAGTGAATAATTTCGATGAAATTACTTTGACGACGGTGTATTTCATGCGCGCCGGGCTTTTCGCGCGTTCTCTCTTTCTCTCTCTCTCTCTCTCTCTCTCTCTCTCTAAAGCTTAATAATTGCTCTGGTCGATTGCTGGCGGATTGGTATAGGACTATTATTAGGAGTATACCGAAAGTGCTTCTGAATAAATGCTGAACTGCTTTAGCAAATAACTCGTGATCCTTCATTTTTATCTTCTTTCTTTTTATTTTATTCGATATATTATTTTAATTATTTATTTTGTGATAATTATGTACTAAAAAGTGATAGTCGTGATTGAATTTAAGCACACGTGCTCATGCTTTTTTTGAATTTTAATAAATAATTATCCTTTCAATCGTTTTCAAAATACCAAACATTTTTAGTATTAAAACTACTTTAAATCATAAAAAATACCACTTCTGTACGTAATAACATAAAGTACTAAAACATGTCATAAGCGTATATGTATATGTAAGCTTCACTACAAAAATTTTTTCCGTCTCTTGTAAAAATTTGAAGCCACGTCTCGGTAGTTTCGCGCCTCTATATGTATACGTATGCGTACTTCGCAATGAAAATGTAAAAATACAGCATCCAACACATTGCATGTACAGTAATAACACGCACATTTCCTCCCTTTCCTCACTTCTCAACAAAAATTTCCGCTCTAAAAACTTTTTTACCACCACACCTTCTTTTTTTTTCTCTACCTTTTCCTCATACTATACCCTTATTTTGAATGACATGCTTTCAAAAACGACGTGCCACTGCGCGCGAAAAGGACTCCCATTGACTCACTCGTCTACCCCCTTTTTTTTCATATCCCATTCCTTTAACTTTCAGTTTTCCCCTTTTCCAGCCTCGTCTCGAATTAACGTGTACAGCTTGAGAAAGGAACCGCATAAATATCCGTACTTCGGCATCGCTCGCGCGGTTCCCGCGGCAAATGGACCTCGTAACTCTGAAAATTTTGCCTCTCTCTCGCAGTAGCCAAAGTTTCTTCGCGCTCCAAGGCGTTTCGGCCCTCTCGGCGTGCTCAAGGGGGGTAATTTGTTGCCGGGAAGCGGTGCGCCCCTTGCATAACCCCCCCTACACACCCACCCACCTTCACCCACACAATCTCACCAACCGCTCGTTTCCCCACAGTAAGGCAGAGAGAAAGCCAGAGGCTCGTATAAATAGCACGCTTATGCACATATAGGGCCAAGCTAGCTCGCTGCACGCGAATCCTCGTCTCCCTTACCTCATACCCTAGCTTCCTTGCATTGTATATTTAGGAACAAATACAATTTGAATGAATTAGCAGTAAACTGAAAATAGTCGATTCTGGCTTACCTGCGACCCTGCGCATGCTCTGAGGAGGGGTGGGGGGGGATTGGGGTATGGGTCAGGGGGAGGGTTTGGGGTATGGAAGATAAGGGGAGGGGCAGACGCTATGCCATAGTCGGTATATTCTCTATACCCACATACACCTATGCGCGCATATAACCGTTTTTCTACACTGCTCTCCCGATCTCTTTCTCTCGCTTATTTCCGTTTACCCTTTATCTCCGGCCACGGTCTAAACGATATTTTCCGTGGGGGCAGATTCGCGCCGAGTATAACTTCGTTCGTCTTCTCTTCCTCTTCCCCCCTCTTCTTCTCGTTACTTCGATTCTCTCTTCCTTCCTCTTCAATCCTTCCTTCTCCTTCTTTCTTCATTAGGCTTTTGGCTTTTATTTATCCTTTCTTTTGGTTAACTCGATCTTTATATTTCGTTCTTACCCATTAACCAGCCTTGAGAATAGCATGTAAATACTATTACTACTATTTGGAGGAGCGCGAACCGAGAATCGATTCAATTGGCTCGTACCATGAAAGTATATCCTCCTCTTTTCCACTTTTCCAACTCTGCAAATACTCCTTTTTTTCTTCTTCTTTAAAATCCAGAGTACTCTCTTTTTATCTTCCTATTCGATATTTTTATTTTTATTTTTCCGCTTTTACCCCTCCTTCCCACCACTTTCGATTTCCCTTGCTCGCGGCAAACGGCTAATCCAGCGATTTTTCATTTCTCTCTCGAATGAGCGCTGAGTAACCTTCCCCTCCCCTTCTCCTTCTTCTTCTAGTATAGGAAATGACTTTTCTAACGGTGCTGCTACGTTCAATTTAATGGGTATATATATACGATCGAGGACTGTGCCACCGTGTGTGCGCTCTCTCTCTCTCTCTCTCTCTCTCTCTCTCTGCTCTTGAGATTTTAGATTGGCTGTATTGATTAAATGATAGCACAGTTTTGTATTAGCCGCGTATAAAATGTTGAGCTTCGAGAATCTTGGAAGATTTTGCGATTTTTTATATGCTGTGCATGATGATATTGCTTTTTTTTTTAAATTTTTTAGAGATAATAACGCACCGTTACTATTTTCAATTGTGATTTAAATTAAGTTTAATATATATAGATATTATATAGTTAGATAGTCCTGCCATTTAAAATCCAATATTCATAATAACATTTAACGAAACACTATTAAGAATGAATTTTTAAAATCTATGCCATAATTAACGCACCACCTGTCGTAAAAAGTACTTAAAGAACCTCATATGCTAACCAAATACGCACCAAACAAAACAACAACAACAAAAAAAGTCAAGCACACAACAACAACAAGAACAAAAGAACGCGCTTACGCTGATGTCTCGTGGGTAATTAGCCGTACGCTTCGAAGGGTCGAATGCAAATGACAACTGTACGAGTTTATATATATACGCGTGCACAGGCGTCTGAGCGTATAGTAGAACCTCGAAACAATATATGACACGATCACTCTGTTCCGGTATATCTTGTCTTTCTCTTTCTTTTTTATATATACATAACCATCATCCCTTATTTTTCGTACTTTCTCGCCCAAGCAATTTATTCGTGGTAGGTCTCGGGGACCATTGTCGTACGAGAAAAAGAGAGAGAGAGAGAGAGAGAGAGAGAGAGTGAGTAAGAGTAAGAGAGCGTCGTAGTAGAGTATAGTCGCCGAGGGCGATATTGTGTTGTGCTTCCCCGATTTTCATGATAATTCCGGCAGCCGGTTGATATTCGCGCTTGGTACAAGCTATTGAGGTATTTCTCCTCTTCATTCTCTCTCTCTTGGCTTCAGATAACAGACGGAACGTTGATTCGGTCGACGAGGGAGAAGCTTTTTCAATTAAATATTCGTATTCTTGCTTTGCTTTATAGCTCGCTCTCTTTCTCTCTCTCTCTCTCTCTCTCTCTCTGTAATATAGTCTTTCTCGCTCCTCCTCGATAATATTTTACTCGCTGCGCTTGATATCGAAGAGGGGAAGAACTGTACATATACATATATATTTCTCTTCTTCGATTGAGCTTTGCAAACTCTTCAATTGAATTTTCAATGGTGTTTGAAAGATATAGCACGCGTTCGTTGCGTTTTATTAATTATCAAAATGAATTAGGATTTGTGTTTGGATAAATCAACGCGTAGTTTCAGATTCAAATGTTTAAAAATATTCTTTACATTTGCTTGTTATAAGTCAATAATAAAAAAATTGATAGTTAATAAATCTTTTTACCCTAATTTCAATTGCTTCGAAAATTTTTGTAATTTACGTAACAACTTGTAGGAAAAAAGTAATAAGTACTTCAAGTTCAAATTACGTAAAATGCGTTTTTACATATTATGTACTCGTAAAGCGTCTATGCAGAGATGCTCGCGCCAACCTCGTGTAAGAGCCTTTCCATGTTGCTTTAGTAGCCTCACAGCAAGTTTACTAAGCTTCTTGGAGAGTAAAGCGTCTCTCGTTTGTTTTTCGTAAGTCGGACGTGTAGGTAATTTTAGTCTGCGGCGTATGTGTGTATGCGAGATATGCCTCGTTTTAAGATTTCTTGGAACACGAGTTTGATGATGTAACGTGCGTGACGGAAATCAAGTAAGAATAACGATAATTGAAAGTGTCTCTGCTGAGAGTATGGGAGAAAGAGAGAGAGAGAGAGGGTGGAGACACATCAGACCGCAAGAGTACAATTATTCTTTGTGGTGAGGTGGTTGGAAAACGTCGTTTATGAGTGTCATTGCGAGAATGTGAATATAGTTAAATGAATAATAATAAAAGCCTTGTTTAAAATATTCGTAAGAGCAATTAGATCTTTTTTTTTACGGTAAGAAACTAAATTATGTTGTACTATTTTTGAATAAATATTTTTATTTATTTTTTCACATGTGTGTACGCCAATACCAATGCTTGCAATAAAAAAAAGAAAGAAAAAAATAAACAGTAAACTAGCAAAAATAGACTCGTAAAAATCTAAAAGTTATTTTACCGTTATCGACTTTAGTTCAAAGGGTGGGAAGTTATAGTCGTATTTCACAATTGTACTTTTGCACGCAACTAGAAAACATTGTTGAAAACTATTAGAACAATTTCGTGTAATATCGCTCCGGAAATTCGCAACGTAGAATTTCTGCAAAGCCACTATACCATGATTACAATACATAGCATTTACAATCTTTATTATTATTATCGATTCATCCTCATAATAAATTCTCACGCTATTAAAAAAAAAGCAAAATTAGAAAATCGATAATCTAGCAAAATTGTATTATTGTACCGTAGTCATATATATGTCACATAAATTGTAAATACCAATCGACACGTGAAATTACATCAAATGAAAATCAATTTATTCCTAAACCATTATTTCTCTCTCACACCCACACACACACACAGACGCAATTGCAAGATCGACATAGTAAAATGTATCACTAACACCCAGCTAATACAGCAGTAGCAGCCGCGTGCCATTATCAATCGAACTACTACTGCCAAGTACTGCAATATAGCAGCAGCATCGACATGCACACGTGATAACGAGACTCGCGCGAGTTATATACACATACGAAACTCCAAACCACTCTCTCATTCACTCACTCACTCACTTGGTATGTAAAACAATTACCGTCATTTTCAGGACAGTTCATTGGACTAGCTAGTTCAGAGAGAGAAAGAGAGAGTTAGGGGGGTTGAAATTATTATGTATATGTATAGGGAAGTCAGCAGCTTTCCATCAGTTCAACCGCGTTAATGACGTGGATGCACCACCACACACATACATACACACCCGCATAGCATATCGATGATGAACTACCGCTGCTGCTGCTGTACGCATTCGCGCGCGATCGTCTAATTATATAACAGCTTGCTAGAAACCTAATGCTATGTATTCGCGTGAAGAGAAGAGTAGGGGGATGGGAGGGGGAAACTGCTCTGCTCGTCATCGGGACCGACTGACGATGCATCATATGAACGATGTGACACATCCCTCTTTGTAGATCTCTCTCTCTCTCTCTCTCTCTCTCTCTCTCTCTCTCTCTCTTGGCTTTCTATAATACGTTTTGCTTTTACACACATACACACAGGACTGTTATTCATCTCTAGAATGCTCACAAATCATATTATAAAGCTTGGGATATGTCTTGTATGCTGCTGCTATACTACGATGAGATGTGTGTGTGTGTGCAAGAGTTGACTTTTGCTAAAATATGCGTTTTGAATAATTGGATTTTACCGTGTACTACGGTTTTTTTTATTCTTGTTTTTTAAATAGAATTTATATTAATGTCATTTTGTAAAAATATAAATTTATTTAATTATTATTTTAAAATTAAAATTTAATATATTTTTTTATCAATATTAAATCCATATATCTAATGTAAAATTTTTCTTTCTGTTTTAGGTGAGTCATATATACGAGTCAAATTTAAGTGTACATTATCCATATTATATACCTGTTTACGTAAGTTTTTAACTACAGTTTACATCACAAATCGCCTTAAACGAACACATTTAACGAAGAAATCTCATTTTCGGTTAAGTTCTTATCGGTTAAGCTTTAACGCAACAACGACGCATTTTCATTTATTACACCAGCCACTACCACTACCTATATATACTATTACCTTTTAAAGTAGTATATAACACAAACTATAATACTCACGCCATTGATAACACGTTAAAATATGTTTAATATGAAGTTGTCGGTAAATTTCGAAAAATCTTTACGACTGTCATAAAAAGTTTTCATTTTTTAAAAAAAAAAAAAGGTGGTAACGTGCAAACACAATATCACGTATACTTATAATAACCGACGAGCTGCATAATACTCTTTTTACGACACAACGTCACTATAAATATATATATATATATATAGACTATTATCAATACAGTTAACTTATAAGCTCTTAGCTTCGTATCGTAGACACGCGTGACTCGTGCAAACAAATTTACTTTCTATATTACACACAGAGAGAAAGACAGAAAACTCAAGAGTATATGACGTGGTATCTT
>JAPYZE010010597.1:0-13807 GCA_030522805.1 Leptomastidea abnormis
AGTTCATTGCACTCTTTTTCTCTCTTACATCTCAGTTTTCTACAATGCATGATCACAGTACAATGCTTCTACAATTTTTATGCTCCAATTACAATTTATTTCAGTGGCTTTTTAATTGGTTGTACTAAATACTTATACGATTTTCATTCACTACTTTAAATTATCATGAATCGTGTGTTTTTACTAAAAGTGTAATCATTAAAAAAGTCTACGGTTTAAAAATGTATTGAAACATTAAAGATAGAAACTAATCAGTATATAATTTAAATTCAATTAAATTAGCCACATTAAATTTATTTCGTTAATTATTAATTTTATTTTGATAAAAACAAATTTAATAATCCAATAAATATGCATGAAATTTCGTCAGAATCGAACGCAATGATAACAATTTGCAATCGTAAGGCTTGTATGCATTAAAAAAACGACTACAGTTAAATCAGAAATTCAAGATATCAATGACACATAATTATCAAAAATAAAAATTGCCGGGTTCAGACACAATTTACATGATTTTTTATACATACACATGCATGATTGATTTATTTTCTTGATTAACAAAACATGTTTCAACATTATAATTGCGATAAACTTGCGATGACATTGTAACTGCACTTGACAGCAATACAATTTATTTATTCTTATTTCATCTAATTTTTACAACCAATTATATATTTTTTATTATTAATAAATTTTATCAACGCAACAAAAATATAAACGCAATTATATTAGTTAATTTTTATAATAAATTGAAAAAATTATATAAAGATTAAAATTGGTCGACCAGAATAGATCTTTATTAAATAGAAATTTTTTCAGTCGTGTTAACATAAGTTTCCACGCTAATTATCTAGTATTAAGACCAAGACATTCCTCAGGCGCTGACTAATTCACTATAGAGACAGATTTTTTTAAAGAAAAAATTTTAGGCTGATACAGACGATGGACGACTGTATACCGAAATTAGTCGCGACTAAAATCGTCAATTTTAATTTCAAAAAACCTCATACGTCTACTTTTAGCTGTTGCTTTATTATTAGAAAATCGAGATTAATAGTTTGACGGCGTATTGTCATAAAAAAGGAAAATAAAAAACGAATATTTCACGGTAATTTCTGTTTGAATATAATAATTTTTTATAATCTAAAAAAACTTAAAATTATAAATTATTTTTATAATACTTAAATATTCTTTATTTAAATTTAATTAAACATAGATTTCACTATAGTTATGTTACGTTTTTTTATGAAGTGCTGTTTGAAGTAGCTTGAAAAAAGTATGAATATTAACTTTTTTCAATAATTGTATTTACAAATAAATAACAATCAAATTTTTTAATTGGAATTTTGTATGGCTAGTGGCTTTTATTAACTCGTTTTAACTTATCAATAATATCTTTACCATATTAGATGTATAATAGACAATGTATTATGTAATTACCTGTGTAAAGTAGCTCAATTACTAAACTTTAATTTTGTATTTAAAATGGCTAAATTTTCCTATACTTAAACGGTTTTGGTTATATATGTGAGACATTTTACAAAAATTATCTCTTTCGTTAAAATTGTTAATATTATTTTACATTTTAATTTAAATACATAATTTGGCATGGAACTGTATTTATATGATAGTATTTAAGAAAAAATTTACAGACCTATTAATAGAAATGTATAATAATGACAATCGAATATGTATAATATCAGTAACCTTTTTTTCGATGAAATTTTCCTGATTGACAAGTTTCATTTGTTATTTTAAATAAAAATAATTGATTTTTTGTAGTTTTAAATTATGCTATTTTAAAGGTCTATTAAAACTTGAATTTTATGTTTGTTTTTATTTTTATTTTTTATTTTGTAAAAAAACATGATCAAACGTTTTTGCTTTTTTATACGAACTAAATTTTTTTAATCAATTTATCCAATACATTACTTCAAACTACGATTAAAAACTTTTAATGTCATGTACTAATAAAATTTAATTCATACAATTTACAACGTGAAGAACAATACATAATAAATAATTTTTTGAATCGACTAAAAATTCTATGTAATTTCCGTGACCATGTTATATCTTAATCGTATGTAGATTTTTAAATCCAAGCACCGCTAAAACAGAGCTTTCGATTATGATGAAACCTCAAATAATTTATATAACTCGGAAATATAACTAATTTTTTAAATTAAAAAAATTATTAAATTTGTAATCTTCTTAACCAGTGGTTTCTGGAAGTATTGTTGTACTTTTTTTAAATATTAATTTATAATTTTAGTAGTGTAGTAGAAGTAAAGTATAATAATCGAATATGAGTACAGTTCAATGAATAGAATGAATGCTTTGTAATCTGCATCAATCGCTTTGTAAACCGGTTATTCATTTCAGTTATAGTTAATACATCGAATTAAAAAAACATTCGCGCCTATATAAACTATTAAACACATATTTTTATTTGTTATTCATACCTTACGAGTTAGTATAGATATTATAGGTGTGACATACACAACATATTTTTAAAATAAATTTTGAACAATTTTACATCTATATGGGTCACATTTTTTCAATTATGTGACAAGTTTGTACCTTGGGTACTTATTGCAAGTCTAATGCATTTCAATGTTTATAAATCGATTATTTATATCAAGTAGTACAATCCGTTCAAATAAGGTTCCAAAACGTTATGTGACGTCCGTGGCACTCGCTTAAAATTTCAAAAATTTTAAAAAGTTGGTTTATTGTTAATTTTTTACGTAAAATGCTATTTGCAGAAAAAATTTGGAAAGATAGTATTTCAATATAAAATTTCTTCAGCTTTTCATTAAAAATATTTTCAAAAGCCTTAAATATCGTTACTTAACCTAAAAACGCGTTTTTTTTCAGAAAAATCGATTTTTCACCGCGTTTTTACTGATGATTGTCAGCAGATATTTGACTAACAAGGAGAAAGATTGAGCTCTGGGAGCTGGATTTTAACAAAACGTGGAGAAATTGTTCTTTGTCAAAAAAAAAATATTCCTGTTATTTCTTTTGTTTAATGGGCCTTTTTTCCCGACCTACAGTGTAATATATATATATATCAGCGATGGTTCTTTCTGGTTTATACCGTTACATACCGTTTGGTCAAAATCCAGCTCCCGGAGGTCAAAACTTCTCCTTGTTAGTCAAATAAGGTTAAGTAACGATATTTAAGGGTTTTAAAAATATTTTTAATGGAAAGCTAAAGAAATTTTACATTAAAATACCATCTTTCCAAATTTTTCCTGCAAATAGCCTTTTACGTAAAAAATTAATAATAAACCAACTTTTTAAAATTTTTGAAATTTTAAGTGAGTGCCACGGACGTCACATAACGTTAGGGAACCTAATTCAAGCGGATTGTACTTTTTCATCACTCCCGATCAGCTGTGCGAATTTCAACCGCACTTCCTAATCGGAAGATGATGAAAAATAGTATACGCACCATGGGAACAAGTTAAGAAGGGCGGAATATTCTGGTGATCTAGGCCTTCTTAATTCTTGTTTCCTAGGTGCGTAATATACTATTATTTGATATAAAGAATCGATTTATAAACATTAAAATAGATTTGAAATACCCAAGGTGCAAATCTGTTACATAATTGAAAAAAATGACCCATATACATGTTATATAGCAAATCATTTTATATTTTAATGTGTATGTTCGTTTGTAGAAATATGTGAGTGGCTATGTGTGACTGTATAATTATGAACAGTTGTTATAATAGCCTATTAGCTTTGGATTTTCATGAACAAATCCAATTATTCTTTAATTCTTTTTTTTTTATATATTCGAACTTTAATTTTTTGTATCTTTTTTATTTAATTAGCGTTTTCAAAAATATTTTAACTGTTAATTAGAGAATTAATATTCAGTATAAATTGAAAAAACAAAAAATTAAATTATAATAAAAAATGTTATTTTTTTTTTTAATAACAATAAAAACTATAATAATTAAAAATATTTTCGTGCAACTAAGGATATGTTTTCTAAACACCTTTACTGACGATCTGTACACTAAAACTCGAAGATAAACGAAAAAATGTTTATTTGAAAAAATTGCAGAAAAGAGATCATTTTTGTAAAATGACTGAAATACGTCATATCTCAATTCCCAACCGGTAAATAATGTTCTTATTATTAAGCAAAAAATACTAGACTGAGACACTAAAGTAGTTTAAATCTCCTAGGAAGTATCAATATTACACACTTTTGAAAATGTTCTTTTTCTGAAAAATTTTTTCCCCGCAAGAAATAAATCAAAACTATTTTATTAAATAATAATTAATAATTTTAAACTTAGAAAATTTTTTGTTTTTTAAATTATTTATTAATAGGTCAGAAATAAACTAATGTTGTATGCATCGTTAGCATATAAGAACATGGTCTCGTTCCCTTAAATATAAGAACATGGTCTCGTTCCCTTAACGGGATGGAATATACCGGCTACCTATGTTACCGACATTAGCGTACTTTTTAATTTTTTTAATAAAAACGACGTAAAATTTAGCAAAACCCAAGATCATATGCACTTCCTTAGAACATTATCTATGATATAAAAAATTTTCAAGTCAAAAAATTGTCGGCACCCTAAAAAATTCTTGCTCCGACGTGTTTTTTTCACTTCGAAGCAAGAATTTTTTAGGTTGCCGACAATTTTTTGACTTGAAAATTTTTTATATGATAGATAATATCCTAAGGAAGTGCATATGATCTTGGGTTTTGCTGAATTTTATGTTATTTTTGTTAAAATAAATTTTTTAATGCAATTATGCCGGTAAGTAGGGTTACCGACTTACCCATCCCCTTAAATGATTACCGCCTTCTACAGTAAATTTTATTCCCAGGAATAATAAGCTTTACCTATTTCTTGATGCATAAAATATATAAATATATTTATTTAACAAGCAAATTTGTGCTATAATACTTTTAAAACCTCTGACGACTATGGTAATTGTCAATTACGTATATTAAGAAAAAAAACCATAGATCATCAAGCTCCATATCTCAACCTAATAACTCAACCCAAAATATAGCTAAAATCAAATTTCATACATCTCATCATAAGTGTTTGCTCATGTAAATCATGAAAAATATAATAATTAAAATGTACATTTTCTACCTTGTGCGCGCTCAATAATAAAAGATATATTATTGTACTGTTTAATCACTGCCGACAAGCTGGATATACATGGTATGTGTATACATGTGTGCGTGCGTGCGTGCATATGTGTGTTTAAGGTCATCTATATATGTCCCACTAAGCATTTCTCACTTTCCATGCTACATTGCGCTACCGGACTAGACGGATTAGATTTATTTTATCAAGTTAGTTAATATCATGCGAGCCCAATAAATGTTCTTCGATGCTTCCAAAATTACGCTTTATTATAACAATGATGCTTTTCAATTATTTTAATTATTATTCATTTCTCCTACTGATTTTCAAGTGGTCCACCTTACAAATTTAGTTTCACAGCCGAAACTCATCTATTTATAAATTATAAATTACTTTATGTACCTATAAACACATTTTATTCGGAAGTGCCATTTTTGTTTGAAGTTTCCAGAAATTATATAATAATTTTTTGCTTGAAGATGAAACATGTTGTTTGATACTTAGATATAATATAAACATACGCGTTAGCGAGTGTGTTAATGTATGCGCGCGTGTTGCGTGCACGCACAGAAATGTACTGACGTACAATCACTCATAAGTATGTATATCCGTAGAAATTACTTTTTACAAAAGTAAAAATCGGGAAAATATAAGTTATTATTCATTGTAATTTTATTTACATAGTATAATTATTATTTTCTAAACAAAATAAAAACATGCATTTTTTGATATTAGAGTTTTCGAAGTAAATTAATTAAATTATCCTTAATAGAAAATTATAAATCATAAGCTTTTATTGATTCCTACAATAATGATAGAATACTTACATAAAAATTTTAATACTATTAGCGCGCTTCGCGCTCTCTCTAGCACAATATAGCTTAAATTGAAATCTTATCAAAAAAAATTCACTATAATTTAATGCGAGAACTGATAAGATGCTAAAATTAAGAATTCAGTTTTAGTTTACTATTTGAAAAAATTTATTACTAACATCTAATTTTTTCCCGTTTTAACTCGATTTACGATGTTTTCAATGTAATATAGTAGGTTAACGCGCGTTTACGGAGCAGACCGATGTAGACGCGCGCTTACCTATTGCACTACTTCGTTTATCAATTACTCATAAATCGAGTATCCCTATCACAAATTACTCATAAAAATTAATCTATTTTGTATTTTGCTATATTTAAAGAAAAAAACTAAAGTAACTTTTCATTTTAAAATTACTTTATTTTTCTATCTAATTATTTTGAGTTTATTAAAACTAGAACTTGTACAGCGCACTCTTACTTTTGTGATAAAATGACTCGAAAATCTTTTAAGAAATATACCTTTTTAGTTTTTTATTTAATTTTTGGTATACCTATTTAATATAATCTTGAAAGTTACTAATAATATTTAAAACTTTACGAGCTTCTTTCACTTGACAAAAAAAAAAAATACTGAACAATTTTTAGGTTATGCATAGATTTTTGTATTATAATTATTATTCTAACAAATTACTGCTTATCAAGTAATATAAAAAAAAAAATTTGCAATCTTATAATTATTTTCAATAATTAAACTTGTCGTTAATTCTAACATTCTAGCAAAAAACTTAATATAAGAATTTCAATTCAAATTTTCGTGCACGTTGACCATTTAGCCGTTCGGATTGGTCGAAAAGTCTACCAATCACATCACGAATAAACTGAGGACAATATCTAGCTCATCTCTTTTTATATTTAGGATTTAGGATTTTAGCACTATATATATATATATATATATATATATATATATATATCAAACTGAAAAAATCATGTTACATCTTAAACATTAGTCAATCACATGACGAAAAAACGGGCTTCACTTTTCAGTCATCTCAATTTTATATAACCAATTAATACTATTAATAGTCCAGTCGGGGAAGCATCAAAAGATACGAGATTTGGTTTTGGCTTGAAGTAACCGAAATTGTTTGTGTAATAGATCCCAATTCATACCCCCAACAATAGATGAGGTCACTTAACACCCCGAGGAAAATTTGCTATAAACAAATTACAGAAAATTTTTCAAAAAACGTATATTTTTCCACTTCTTTCCCCAATATCTTGAAAATTGTATAAGTTGATATAAGATTTTGTTCATTATGGAATTATCTTTTCTTATAGATTCTAATCATTGGGATATTATAAAAGAAAATAAAAAAAAAACTGCAAGGATTCGAATCACAAACGATCGCTCGCGTCAGTTTGATTCATTATTTTTTGGCTGGCGTTCCTTGCTTGAATTTCGCGAATTTCTGCGAACCAACGAGCCCAATACTAAACGCTGAAAAAATCACACTCTGTTATTTTCTTCCCCCTGCCCTTGTATATCCCCATTTCTCTCTTCCTTCCTTCCTTTAAATTTAAATCATAAATCATCGTGAATTAAGCTCTACCCGGATAAATTGTGAATATTCCATACTTGTCAATCCGACAACATTTACACGTATAGTTTAACTTAATTGGAAGGGGAGCTTTTTTGAATTCATCACTAAGAGATGGTTAATTTATTACAAGCAAAAGAGAGACAGAAAGCGACAGAGAAAGAAAGCGAAGAAGAGAGGATAAATATATTTCTGTGTCTGAAACTAAATTTGCGTTCTTGTTCAACTTTATATTTTTCTTGTACAATTCGATATTAACTTATTATTAGGTGTCTGAATTTATAGCTACACCAAAATTATATATCTCATTAAGGTAGCTCTCTTACAAGCCAGTAATACAGATCAATCCCAAAACTAGCCCATCACTTTTTGACGTTATCACACATGAGTTAAAATTTTTCAAACATTATCATACCGTTTGGAATATACAGCCCCTCAAAGTTTTACTAATACCGCAGCGCTTTATGATAAGACGAAAAGTATAGGCTCAATTGGATGTCACGAATTTTTTATCACGCATGCACGAAATATACCCAAAAACGCACGCCTTTGCGTATCGGAATATAGGCCATTGCGCACAGCGTTCAGGTATCATTTGCTTGCAGCGTGCGATTGTTTTCATACCGTAACACCGTGTCACAATATCCCATATTTCACCACGCAGAAAAAAAATGTTTTTCGGTCATTTCGCGCATGCATGAAAAAAAATAGTATGTACAACGCGTGTGGAATACTTGCCTTATTGCTCACTAGGGCACACATGTCGCACTTGCTTTGCTCGTGCGCCAACGGCGCCCTCGTGCGCAATGGGCAACTTTTCCACACATTGTTATACAATGTACTATTTCAGCATTCTAAATTTAGTTCTGCGTTGAAAGCAAATAAAAAATATCACGAGGTAAAGATTTAGTTAATTTCAATATTAACTTTTGTTACAGAATTAAGAAAATAATCAATATTATCAAATCCAATTTTTGATATACCGAGCAACAATCATCAATAGCTAATATGAGGTAGCATTGTTGCTTAAAAAGCGAAAAACGGTGAGTTGGCCATTTTGGACGACTCTTCTCTACATTTTTTTTCCATAAACAAGTTTTTTATCCTACAAGTGGCTTATCACAATAGACGTATGTATTTTCAGCGAGCTCTCAAATGGTTTTATTGCTGGGTTTGAATTATACTGTTGACAAAGCGCAATACAATCCTCGCTCAGCGGGCTACCGCATATACACACATGTATATACATATCTGTGTGCACAAGTGTGCGCGTGTATGTGTGTATTATAGTACACATGTGAATTATATACATACCCGAATACATAGGAAATAGAGTACCTATAGCAATAATACATTCCTCCTATTATTTCTCCTAAAGAAAACCTATTAGATCGCTGTAAGATTGCCCGTAAAAATCCCCACTATTTTCCAGGTTAAACGTTTTCAATTTCTCTTCGTATCGCTACACTTTGAGATAAATATCGCGCTGCGGATTTATATTAGTAATAATAACATATATAGATTTAACGGGATGGAGTATACCGACAACCTACATTACCGTACTTATGAATTTTTTTTAATAAAAACAACGTAAAATTTAGCAAAACCCAAGATCATATGCACTTCCTTAGAACATTATCTAACATATAAAAAATTTTCAAGTCATAAAAATGTTTGCACCTTAAAAAATTCTTGCTCCGAAGTATATTTTTCACTTGGGTCAAAAAACAGCGATGCGAGGATCGGCTTAAAGTTATTTTTAATTCGCTATCATCAAAGTTCCAATGAATTTTGTAAATTCCAGAATTGTCTTAACTTATTTTTATTGCAGATAATTTATCAATTAATCATAACATTTTAAGAATATCTACATACATAAATTTTGTATACTTAATACTTTATTATACATTTAACTGCGTTAGAACTGTTTCAACCAACACATCTTAAAAATCTAAAAAAATTTAATGATTTTTTTATTATTATTTACTCTTTGTACAAATTGGTATCTTCGATAGCATTGAAATTTGATTAACAATTTATTTATAAATCATTTAAGTCCTGTTGCTGGATACCTTTCCGTTTGATATGCAAGGTAAATATCTGAAAACTATGCAGCCTTATTGTATGTATTTTGGGCTGCTGAATACGAATATGGTTGTCCCCTTTGCGAAAAATGTTTGCTCTTTGTTAAAACAACGATTGCTTAAACAAATAGAATAGATTCAACAAATGCAAAAACAAATTATGCCAATCGATTTTACATGAAAAAACAAGTAAAAAATGTAAAATAAAATTTTTCGCTTTCAGGCTTACTTTTGGGCCAAAACCTTACAAAAGGCACCCTTTTGGTTACATAAAATTTTGATGACCGAAAAGTGAAGCCCGTTTATTCATGATGTGATTGGCTGATGTTTAAGATGTAACGGGATTAGTTAAGTTTGATATACATAGTGCCAAAATTTATATAAATTCAAAATAATTAGATTGAAAATTGAAGTAATTTAAAAATGAAAAGTTACTGTATTTTTTTTTCTTTAAACATAAGGTAAAAGCAGGAGTCTAGGGACACTTTTTCTGGACTAACACGTTATAAAGCAGATTAATAAAAACTCATATGAATTATTTGTATGATTTAAATTTAACATGAAAGAAAATTATTTCTTTTATCAATTAGAGCAAGAGTTTATCAAAAATTATAAGAATTAAATAAATAAAAGCTGTTTTTGGCACGCTCTTTAGCCAGGAGTCTTTGTATGCCCTCTGTCTCTGTCGGGATTACCGTGCGAAACGGAAGCAGTATTTGGACATCTAATTTACATGGCTAAATCTTCATGGGAGAAGTATTTGGGCACTATAATATACATACGTAGCGAATAGTATTATTCATTTATATCAATAGGATAAAGCATATTTATGAAATAGAATGAAATATATCGTAAAAAATAAAATATTTATTTGAATATTTATAAAAACGTAAAAAATATTCATTTTTAAAATGCACTTTTAATGATTTAAAGTTTTTCTCGTTTTATTTTTAATTTTTTTTTGCAGTACTTTCATTTTATGAAAATTAATTTTCTCTTCTACTTCTTCCAGGGCAGCATTTAAATTATCCATTTCCTCTGATACTAAGGCCATATTTGTTTTCATTTTTCATCTTTAATATTAACAGTTTTAGTTCACTGAGAATCTTTTTTAAGTTAATTTTAAGTTCACTTAGAATTTTTCTCTCTTTCTCTTATTTGACTCTACTAATTTTTCTTTCATTTCCTTCTGGTGTTCTTTTACTTCTAAATTATGTAACAAATCATCTATAGAATAAGCTAACTCACCCCGAAGAGAATCTTTTTTTATCTTTACAACCGTATTTGGTAGTGAAAAAACTTCTTTTAATACACTGCTACATATTAATGTACAATGTTGATTTTTTTCTTAAAAACAAGTTGCTTAATTTGCCGCAATTCTTTCATGATTTATTTGTCTATCACTTAGTACTACATCAACAAAATTTTTTAACTTGTCGAAAGATTTAAAACTGGACATTTGAAATCCGTATTAATACTGAAATCATTGGATTTGTTTGTTCCAGACTGTGTATTTACATCATTTGATGTAGCTAGAATACTTGAATTAGTTGCGTCATAGTTACATCATCTTAATTTGATACCACATTTAAGATTCGTTATTCTAAAAATTTAAATAAATAGTTTTTAATTCAAATAAAATGAGGGGAAGAACTATTTGTCCACTTGCTAATGCTGTGAAAAGATCTGTCACTTTTGGTTCTTCATTAGCACTCACAATTTGATAAACTGTTTGACTACCCTTAGCAGGTAAAACTTTATCACTTTTAGAAACAATTTTAAAGGCAGATTCATCACAATTAAACACACGAATCTGTAAAAATATTCAACAAATTAATCTTTTCAAGTCTAGATTGTACATTTGCAAACCAGTTTCTTATTTGCTCCTCAATTACACTTGCTCTGGTAGAGGTTAAGGTAGTATGTACGATCCAGTGGTGCTCAATCAAAACATGTGACGTTGAGTACCACTTCCTGCAGCGCCTCTATATTTTTTTGTTGAGGTTATACTTGCGTTGATCTTGAATTACGATCTTTAAATTAATATTTTTCAAAAATAAGCTACGGAAGAGGTATTTTAATTTATACCATCTTGTTTCTTAGATTTTCAAGAATTACATATCAACTTTTAAATTAAGTTCAACAATATTTAAAAAGTCAAATTCTTTCAAAATTTCGTTAAGTATATCCGTTTCCAACCGACCAAGTAGTCAAAACAGTGAATAAACTTGGACACTACGTGAGCACACTAAAATATATATTTTTTATTAATTTTGGAAATGGTTGATGAAAAAAAATTATGAAAATAAAGTTAAGTAGTTGTAGAAAATAAAAACGATCTTATAATTACTTTTACGTATTATTTAAGGATGTACTGGCTATACAGAATAACCAACATGACAATAATGAAGTGGTAGGACGCGATCGCGGCAACTTTGCCTGTAGTAAGATAGGGGTATTCTGCAGGTAATACCAACATAAAGTCTAAAATGTGAGGTTAAATGTTACGATTTACGGTAATTTTTGAAGATATTTCAGTTAAAATCCCGTGAGTCATTTTGATTTTGCGCTCAAATAACATATAATATTATAATAAATAAGTATACAAAATTTTAGGTCATTCTCAATTATACATCTATGTTTTTTTTTTTTTTCGTTTTTCAGTATTTTCCATAAGAACAATGTTAAACTGATATGCTTATAACTTTTGTAAAAACCCGTGAATCGATCCAAAATTTTAAGTGTAGCTTAATTAGAGTATTTTAAAGCGATATGCAAAGTTTCGTTAACTTCTCATTTGTAGAAGACTTATAGCCAGTACACCCTTAAACAAATCCTATGTTTTTCAGAAGTGTCCCGACACTACTCCCATTTTTAATTTTGTCCTGAGACTCCTACTTTACGAATATCAAGCTTTAATTAAAAATTTTAATTTCTTTTATGATAAAGTTTCAACTTAGGCTATGTTAAGAGCGCGCGGAGCGCGCAATATGGATCTATGTAATTTTATAAATTTTCGAATGTTTATAACAAAATAGCAACAAAAGTAAGATACCCAGCTCCAGGACTATTTTTACTAACGCGATAAATCTTTTTTTCATACAAAAATCAAATGTAATTTTTTTTTCCAAAGTTTGTTAGTTAATATGTGTAAAGGAAATATCGTCTACGTTAATTTTTTAATTGTATCAAGCTTATTTTTTCTCAAAAACTGAATCCGTATAATGCTGCAATTATTTTTTGACACCTATTCAACAGTATATATAGGGCGCAGTTTGAAAATTAACATCCAAACGAATACGAGAAAACCATAGTTGCCCTACTCGCATGATTTGTATGTTCATATGTGTCATCAAATCTCTAATATAAGGACGTACGATAAATAATATTTGTCGAAATTTGATCGTCAGTTTAAAATTCAAGGAAATGTAGGTAGGGACTATCCAGTCCACGTACAATACATTTATAATTTAAATGCTTGCTTGTAATGTGACACACTCATGTATGTATGTGTATTTTCTTTCGCGCGGCTCGAATACCCGTCTTTACTGGCGAAGAAGCGAAAAGTATCGCGGCGCAATCGGCGAACTTCCGGTATGGAGATAGTATGGAAACGTTGGTCTTATCACGTGGTATACTCAAAAGAACTTGCGAATGATATCGCGCAAAGAAAGCAAAATTGAGTTGTTATTGTTATAGAGCGCTATAGGATATAGACTAAAAATGTCTTAAAAGATTAAATCATCGATTTTTCATAGAAATGACGCACACAATATAAGATATACGTTGTTATGCGAAAACTTCAACGCACTTCAACGCACGCATGGAACACTTTGGTCATACATATGTAAAACATATAATAAACAACTATTTTATTCAAGCATTTGTAGACTAATCGCACGTCATAAAAATGGATTGCATATATATAAGTTATTTGAATTTAATATAAACGATAAGTTCTCAAATTTTGACAAAAGTATTGGGATTGTTACTTAACCGCCAGCGCCTCCCATCTGGCCGCGTGGCCAAACAGACTAGAGGAGAGTAATTTTATTTACGTGCTTTTAGATGGGAGTTTCTTGAAAAACATTAATTATGCGTTATTGGCGAATGAAATTTATAATATTACAGATGAAACTTCAAGAATTAGGAATCATGATTTAGGTAGACAAGTTTTG
>JAPYZE010010601.1:0-10522 GCA_030522805.1 Leptomastidea abnormis
AAAGTACTTTTTCGCACTAGTGCGAAAAAGTAGTATTTTACACACCCAAAACGGTGCGTAAAATTGAATTTTACGCACGGAATTACAAAAAAAACTTTTATACATATAATTAATAATTGTATATAAGAGCCATTATACAATAATTATCCTTTTCGATGTGACTTTATATTTTTTTTTTTTTGCTTTTTAGCAATGTCAATCAAATATGTGTAATCTCCATAGCCTTTTATCAATATAACTAATCAATCTATTTTTAATTTTGCTTATTCAGAGAGAAAAACTAAAGTCAATTTTAATTTTTAAATTATTTATTTTTCTATCTAAATATTTTGAGTTTATTAACATTTTGGCGCTATGTATATCAAACTCAACCAATCACGTTACATTTTGAACAGCAGCCAATCAGATCACGTATTCTCAATTTTAATATAGGATTTAAAAATTTTTAATCAATTTACACAATACGACACTCAAAAATTCATTGAAATACCCTTAATTTCATGTAATAATAATATTAATAATAATAATAATAATAATAATAATAATAATAATAATAATAATAAAAATAAAATTTAATTAATAAAATTTATTACGTTAAAAACTACTTGATGAATAATTTTTTGAACCTAGTAGAAATTAGATGTAATCTCTGCGTCCTGTTTTGTATCTGTGTATATTTTTCAATCAAACCACTCCTTAATTAATTAGCGCTTAAATGGACACTTTTTGGGCTTCAATTTCAGTGTTACCTGGCGCATAATTTAATCGCAAAAAAATTTCAAAACTATTATCTTCTACGTTTTCAAGGTCGCTCTTTCAAATAATCCTAGTTCTAAGTCCGGTAAATGAGTTTTCCATTGAAAAATTGCAAATTAAAAAAAACGTGATTTTAAGAAAAAAAATTTTTGGACCAAATTTTTTTATACTTTTTAATCTTTCTACATACCTAAAACCTATGAGAAAGTCGGCCATGAGAGCTAGATTATACAATTTTGGGTATAAGCGTCGATCAGCGCTGTAAGCATGTACATACAACGTTGATTCAAAAATGTCTTGAAACTGGCCAGGAACTAGGTATTTAAAATAGAGGCTGCACGGACCTCGAAGAGAGACCTCACAATAGTCACAATTCCTCGGCACATAACCCTACCTCAAATCTCTATATATTTTAAATACCTAGTTTCTGTCCAGTTACAAGACATTTTTAATATTTTAACACGTTCTATCTAAGAAATAGCTAGGTAATCGTTTGAAAAGCGTTTCATCGATGGCTAGGAACAAGCTATTTTTCCTACCTACTTCTTAGTTTGGACTAGAAAGAAATAGCAAGGAATAAGCTATAAAATAGAATGCATTTCTACCAGGGAGACTACAATTTTTAGTTTAGGTGTCATGATCGACTTTCTCATAGATTTTAGGTATGTAGAAAAATTAAAAAGTAGAAAAAAATTTGATCAAAAAATTTTTTTTCTTAAAATTACGTTTTTTTTTTATTTGCAATTTTTGAATGAAAAAACTAATTTTTCAGACTTGGGACTAAGACCAGTCGAAAGAGCGACTTCGAAAACATAAGGGACAGTAGTTTTGGAATTTTTCGCAAACAAATTATGCGCCGGGTAACACTTTAAAATCGTAGTCGAAAAAAGCATTTCATTATAATGGAACCTAATATATCAGTTTTGTAATCTCCGTAACGAGTAATTACCGTAACTATTTTTCTACTTTCTTATAAATATTACGTTACAATTCATAATTGATTACATACAGTTTGTATTATTATATTCTTAATGAATAAAATAAATTTTCATCATTCTAACCTCAAAATGCCATCTTTGGTAGAGATTTTGAGGTTCTCACGATGAAAAAATATTTTTGACCTGGTACGGGAGGTGTTTTTTTCGCTCGGCCGAACAACCTCCGGGTGAGGCACAACACACCTCCCGCACCAGGTCAAAAATGTACTATTTATTATTTAATATATCATATAGATCATAAAAGCTAATGTAGATATTCCACATATTTACTGTACAATTTATCTTAAAAACAAATTTCAATCAAGTTTATATATGTATAGCTATAATAACAAATCACTTTATGTGTATTTAGCACACGTGCGTGTGTAAATGTGCGTATGTGTCTATGCTTATTGATACAGGTATTAAAATATGCATGTGAGCATTGTTCTTCATGCAAATAAGTAAATTCTTTTAAGTACACATATATACCCATGCTAATACCCACGAAAAGTATTAAAAATTTCCATTAACGAATTTAAAAACCAAATATTTTTATATCATTATAAAATGTAAAAATAAATTTTTTCATTAATTATGTTTTTATTTATTTATTCAAGTTGTATTTTTTTCTTCAATCATTTGATTTGTGAACTTATCATTGCTTTAGAAGTAAAAAAGAAATCTTCATAAATTTAGGAACTCAGTTAATTTTTAATACTCATAAAAATGTGTTTAAATTATTTTTGCGCAAGTTAGGATGTATTTTTAGAACACCTTTACTGATATATAAACTTAAATTTATGAATAAACGAAATAAATTGATTTTAAAAGTTGCAGAAAAAAGGATCATTTTTGTATAATAGCTAATATAAACGATTTTTTATGAAAAGAAAAAATTCTGCCAGTTATTTGGTCGGAAGCTTCTTTAAATAAAAAATTTATATCATTAAAAATGATAATTCTTATATGGACTGCTGTAAAATAACATGTACAAAATACATTAATTTTACATATTTGCATTAAATTAACCTCTTTTGTATGTTTCAAATTTGATATTAGACAAAGTGACATATATTTTCCTTTTTTAAAATTACAAATATATTTTTAATTCTTACGCTATCAAATGTAATATAAACACTGCTTATACAAACTTTTTTTTCAATTATGATATTTAATTTTATTTGAGGGAGCTTTCTAACAAATAATTGACAGCGGTTTTTTAATAGTCTTATAAATTGACTTAATTACCAATAAACTTCCATGGGGTGGGATGTTTCTCAAAATAGTGAGCTAGTCGACTATGCGAAGCCTCAATGGCATTATTAGTCCTGCATTCTAGTCCATAAATGCTAAAGCCTGATGGTTTAACTTTACGTAACCAGAAATTTTCAAAGTACCTTAAAAAACTCTTAAGATTTTCTTTAATATCATCTGCTGTTTGATTTTTCAAAATATCAAATTCCTTTACGACATCAGCAGCAGGCAAAAAAGCCAGAGCTATAATTTTTTTAACAAATTTTTTAGCTTCTGAGTTTGCTTGCAAATAGGTTGCTAGTTTAAGGCCTTTTAGTTTGCGATACAATGCCTGTAAAAAAATTAGAATTTAATATTTTTGTACCTATTTAACTCATTAAGTCTAGGACGACCACTTTTGGACGCCTAAGTTCAAACTATTACCGTGCTGTTAATTTTATGCGTTTAAAAAAATTCCGAAAACTACTATACCCTATATTTTCAAGGATGCTTTTTATGAACGTCTGTAATTAAAATTGAAAACAAATATGTAAACATTATAAAAGCAAAAATAAAATAAAAACGAGATTTTTAGACTTGTATTTTTCAAATGGTTTTTTGTGCTTAATACATTTATTTTTCATATCTCTAACAAATTTAAAAGCTGTCCTCAATGTCTGAACTTAAATATGATTTTTTTGGCTTAAAAATGTTTTGGTTAAGCACAATGGATTCGAAGCAATAATTTATTTCTTAATTTGACGAATTTTGCTTTCATGTAAAAGAAGCTTTCAAATCATGTCAAAGATTTTTTATTTAATTTTGTTAAAAATGGTTTTATGATGTAAGAAGTCAGAAAATATGATTTAAAAAAAAAAATTTCGTGTAGCCACTTTATTTGTGGGATGCATGCATTTTTTTAAATTAAAATAAAAAAGTATGTTCCTATGTTTTGATTTTGACCGGACAAAGTGTATTCAATTCATTTTTTAAAAGGTAATTTGAAAAAAAAATAAAAAATTTTTTAGCGATCTTTAATCGTTTTTTCCACTTCAAGTTTTCGGAAAATTGGTTTTTTGCGATTTTAACACATTAAGAATTAATATTTTTTTCGGACAAAGTGAATCTTTTAGAGAAAAAAATGCTTTTAGCGAAAAACTAAAATTTTTCTGAGGATTTATAATTTGAATAATTTTTGTTATATCAATTGAAAATTTTTACCAGATATTTGCTTTTTTTTCTACTTTTTGAAGTTAAAATTATAAGCATATTTATTGACAAGTTTTGAAGAAAATTGCGAAAAACTTTTTTTAGTTTATTCAAAAACTTGTATAACCCATTAACGCCCACAGGACAGAATTTTGAGATGAAAGTTTGAGTAACTGCCGTTGAATAAATTTCAAAAAAAAATTCCAAACTACCTTTTCCTATGTTTTTAAAAGTTCTCTTTCGAATGGCGATGGTTAACAAGTTCTAGAATAATATTTAATCATGGAAAAATTGACTTTTATGCAATAAAATTGCATTTTTCGCTGGTATTTTTTTTATAACTTTTCGTTTCTTTTAAATCATTTTTTATTGCTCAAACCTATTCAGATCGTGGCCTCCATGTCTGAACTAAAAAAAAATCAGGTTAGCAAGATCTAATAAATTGTTGCTAAAACAAAATAGCGTCCTCAATACAATTTTTTTTTTCAAAACTTCGCAAATTTGCTTCTTAAAAACGACGAACTTTAACAAAATTTTTCTAAGAATAAAAATGTCTTAGAATTGGTCAAAAAATACTCAAATTTTTTCGAAATTTAAAAAAAATTTGATAATAAATTCTCAAAAAATTTAAGAGTATTCCTCGACTAATTATAAGACTTTTATTCTTAAAATTTTTTTTAGTTGGTAGTTTTTGATTGAAAAATTCATCAACATATAATAATTATTTTTTTTAAATTAAAAATTTAAAAAATTTGAGAGTATTCCTTGATTGATTCTAAGGTTTTTTATTTTGAAATTTTTCATGTTTCAGTGTATAGTTTTAAATGAAAAATTCGTCAATTTAAATTATTTTGTACTTTAACCGACATTGTGCTTCATCAAAAAATTTTTAAGACAAATAATTTTCAAGTTAAATACATCGAGAACGCCTTTTAAAATTTGTTAGAGACATTGATAATAAAATGTATTGAGCACATACAATTATTTTAAAAATAAACTAGTAGAAAAATCACTTTTTTTATAATTTTCGCTTTTACAATGTTACAATATATATATTTTTAAATTCTAATTATCGCCATTCAAAAGAGCACCCTCACGAACATAAGGTAGTGGTTTTCAAATTTTTTTCAAAAAAATTAAACGCACGGTAATGGTTTGAACTCAGGCGTTTAAAAATGGACGCCCCTAACTTAATGGGTTAAAGAAATATGCTACTTTAATACTTGAAAATTTATTAAATTTTTCATACTGACAAGTTTGCAATACTTATATTTTGAAAATGGCAACGGAAACATGTATAATCAGCTGCTATATTAAAAAAAAATTTTATATTTCAAACTGCGCTTTAGATCCAAGGTGGTTTTGAATTATAAAAAAAAATTGCGTGTCATCTTATTACAGCATAATTATAAATAAAAATTTAAAAAAAAACGCAAAATTTATCGAGACCCGAGATTATATTATGCCTTTCTTTAGAGAAGTATCTATCATATAAAAAAAATTTCAAGTCAAAATATTGTCGGAAAGTTGAAAAATTATTGCTTCGACGCGTTTTTTCACTTCGAAGCAAAAACTTTTTAGGTTACCGACAATATTTTAACTTTAAATTTTCTTATATGATAGAAAGAAGGGCATATGATCTCGGGTTTTGCTGAATTTTACTTATATTGGTGTCGCAAAGTTGGTCGAAATGTGACGTCTGCGACCGTCATACAACCCAAAATAAGTCAAATTTGTACAGGCGCTTATGGAGTATTGTTGAATTTTGATTTAATTTCTAAATAATCGGTGAAATATAGGTTAACCGCTAATATATTTTGTAGGTATAGTTATAGGCTTCAAATAATATGAGGCAAAAATATTTATTAGTTTTAGTTTAATTGAAGTTGAAAAGTTGAGAAACTGGCGAGAAATACATACGGAGTATAGGAATTACAACATAAGGCAAAATGGGTTATAAGACGTCAAAACAAGTCACATAACCAACTTCGTATCCCCAATTGTTCTTAAAATAACTTTTAAATGCAATTATGCCGGTAAGTAGGGTTACCGACTCACCCATTCACTTAAAACACACTAAAAATCATAAAAACAAGCAATTTTTACTTTTTCATGCTTTTGCAACTACTTTTTTTTTAAATATTTATTAACTATTTTTTTTTTTAGAAATATTCTACATACTATTAGAAAAATATTAAATAATTAAAAATTATTATCAAGCCAAAATTAAATTTATGAAAATCATCTCATTACTCAAAATTACCCACCTGATTACACAAAAAACCAAATTTGTCATTGTAATAGTATAATAATATAATAGATTTTAGTATTAAAGTAACATAAGAAAATCGAGACAATAAAAGTATTCACCCTATCATAGTGGACGTTGCATCCAACCATTCTAGCATTTGGAAAAACAAGTTCCGCAGCTTTTCGCAGAGCAATTTCAAAATCGGACATTATTACAGAAACTTTCTCCTTATTTAACAAGGATGCAATAAATGTAAATACTGTCGTGTAGGCGGCTTGTGTCTTGGAAGACATTATACCATACATAAACGTCATTGCCTGTGGATCGTTCAATTATTAATTAAAATAAATAATATGCTACGTGTATGTGTTAATGTGTTTATGTTTGCCTGTGGAATGTGACTGTTTAAATATATGTAAAAAAATTTCAATTAAGGAAGCTCATTACGATAGGACAGTATCAATGAGGGGTACCAATGGGTGCAGACAATTTTTGTATTAAAATTCGTTTTTAACAGTAAAAAAAAAGAAAATTATAACGTTAGAACTGATATAATATTTCTACGTTCTTTTGAAAAAATTTGGGTATTTTTTGGGCAATTTAAAACACTTTTTATTGTCTACAATTTTTTGTTTGAGTGTGTCATATAGAAAATAAACATTTGTGAATGTTTTTGCAAAAATTTTTAATTTAGGCGCCATTAAGGGCATGCCTCAGACCTAACCTAAAACTGAAGTCAATACCTAATCCTTATTTTGCAGTATTCGTCGTTAATTGACATATTTGATAAAATATTGGAGTCGGAAAACTCTTACATTTTGAAAAATATGTCAATTAACGACGAATACTGCAAAATACTAGGTAGGTCTCTACGTCGGTATGATGCATACCCTTAAGAATTATAATCATTTCCAAACTGCATATTATAGTTTAAATAATTATTCCACTAGTTAGTAGGATTTGAAGGTCATTGCAAACAGCTGACCCTTTCAAAATTCTATTTAAAAAAAATGCGCAAAAAATTGTTTGTTTTTTTTTTAAATTGCATTTTTTTATTATTAACAATTTTTTTGAGAAATTCAATAGGTATCATCAGAAAAGGCACATCTTAAACTTTAAAAATTTACATCTTTCAAATTTTTAGATGTAAATTGTATTAGTTATGAGTCGTCAAAGAGCGGTGTACCGAGTGTGGCTTTCTCGATGGAAATGGATTAAGTGGCTCATATTTTACCGATTAGTTGTTTGTCTTGTTATGCTTTAAGTATGTCTGTTCAAATAATCGAACTACTATCGTCACATTTAACATCAAAAAATATCTTTTGACAAAGATATGTTAAAGCGGCATTTACGGTCGTAGTACCATAATGTACAATTATTTGCTGTTAGTATATATGTGTATAAGAGCAGAAACACATTAAGAAAAAATTGCGCGTTAGTTTAATAAGCGATGTGACAAATTTTAAGCCGCAGAAGTTTCTCCATTTAATCGCATAAGTTTAAATAGGGAAATTTGATTGGCTTAAGATGTTACATTATTTATTAAGGTGACACATTTTTTTTTTATAAACATAGGTACTAAGGAACAAAAAAAATTAAAAATTAAAATAATTATTTTTAACCATATAACGGCCAATTATAAGTATTTCTGCTCATGCATGTAGATAAGTATGTGGATAAAAACTACAAAAGTTTTTCACATAATACGTACTTTATCGTAGATAACTCCCATAACAGATAAAATCTGCAGATTATTTTCTTCAGGCAAGTTTGGTGTCGTCTTAAATGTACCATCCAAAAATAATTTGTCGATACAAGCAAAGTTTTCTTTTAATAGTTTGTCATCATAGAATACTAGGTGAGTATTACCCTCTTCATCGACCAATTTTGCTGTTTCTAAGGTAACCTCATTTCCTTGAAGAGCTTTTTTATACTTGTCGTCTGACAATTGTTCGTAAAACTCATCTAAATTCTTTGGAGCTGCTGGAAATATTGCCCTACGCCATAATTTCATTGAAGGCTTAATTTTTTGAAACGGAATCAATTTGGCTGCTTCTGGATGTCTATAATTTTTTAAAATACATAATTATTCAATTTAAATTTAAATTTTGTAATTGCTTAATTACTGTAGGACCATATAAAATACAATTTTCAATTGTACTCGAAAATTAATAATGAAGAAATTTGTCATCTATTCAAGTAAACATAATTAACAAAACGTGGGATAACAAATTATTAACATAATATTTTTTTTGTTCGAAATACAGGATTACCGCCTTTCTTCGTTGTTCTATAAATAATTTAAGGTGGCTTCGAAGTTTGGTGCCGTATCATGAAAGAGGGCAACTTAAAGGCTTGATTTTAAATACTTATTCAAGTTGTGCTTTCTTCAAGAGAAAGCTTTTTAACGGTATAAGATGTTGATTCGGTAATTTTAGTTTTTTTATATATTTTAAGGGTCCCTAAATCCAAAAAAAGTATGTGTTTATGTGTATATGGGCTATTCCACGTCAAATCGGATGATTAAAATTTTGATTTGCTTGAAAGTTTGAAAAAATAAAGTTTTTTGTGACCAAAACAAATTTCCAAAGTTTTAGCTCTTAATATTTTCACTGAAAAAAGTTATAATGGTTTGAAAAATTTTAATTTTCAATTATTTTCATAAAATTTAAATTTGCGTTGCCTGTAACTCAAAAAATATCAACTTTATGTATTACACACTAAATTCAAAAGTTGCTGGAAATAAAATGTAAAATTTAATCCAATATTTGTAAAATCTTTATTTGTCTGCTCCTGATTGGCTGATAAAAAATAAATCTTCAAGAGTGATTTCGAGGACGCTCTTTACGAATATCTCATGGAAATTATGAAATTTTGTTAATTAAACTTAGTTAAAAGTGTTTTAGATCAAAAATTTATTTTTATTGAACGTTTTAAATTATATATATATATATATATTTTTTTTTTTAATTATTAATATTGATTGTAGATGTTTTTGATAAAAAATTATATTTTATTAAAATTCAAGAATATTACATATTACATTTATTTATTTAGATTGTAGAAGTTTTTAGCATTTATTTTGTGATTTTAAAAATACTATTTAATTTTTACTTAAGTATTAGGCATTTTCAGGTCTGACGTCACAAGCAGGCGACTCAAAAGATGGTTAGAAAAATAACACAGAGCCTTATGGGAGAAACACAGTTTTTAATTTTTTTTACCTTTTTAGCTAATGCTGGGACGAAATCGTATCTTAAAACCAAAAGCTAAGGTGATAATAATGTTGTAGGAATTTTTTTATGAATGAGAATCGTCAATAATAGCTTAAAAGTTCACTTTTATGCAGCCGATCAATGATCTTGTATATTTATATACATACATGTGATATATATGTATATAACCTATAGCTATCTAAGATGTAGATATACAATACCATTACGCGGTGACATAAAAGTGAACTTTTAAACTATTATTAACGATTTTCATTCATAAAAAAATTCCTACATTATTATCACCTCAGCTTTTGGTTTTAAGATACGATTTCGTCCCAGCATTAGCTAAAAAGGTAAAAAAAATTAAAAACTGTGTTTTTCCCATAAGGCTCTGTGTTATTTTTCTAACCACCTTTCGAGTCGTCTGCTTGTGACGTCAGACCTAAAAATGCTTAATTACAGTTTATTTATTGAGAATATAAAAAACTTACTAAAGTGCTTTTTACAAAAATTGTAATTTTTGGTGAATCGTGCAACTAATTCATGGTTTTTTAGGCTAAATTTTACATTAAAATTATCGAATTTCGGCAATTAGACCTTATTGAGAATATTTTTTGATAAAAAATGCATTTTTTATAATTCACAATTATTAAATATTTAGCTCAATATGTTATATTGTAAACGATTTACTACGGTACACGAAAACGTAAAACCGTAATAAAAACGTCGCTGTTTATTATGTACAACATGTATTATTTGGCAAATCAATTTTAGAAAGAGTAGGGGAGAGAGGGGTCAAACTACACGGGGGCTGAACTACACGACGCGATTCTTTCAATGTTAATGAGTTTAAAGTGTTTCTTAAACATAGTAGGCAT
>JAPYZE010010610.1:0-12101 GCA_030522805.1 Leptomastidea abnormis
CCATAAAATATATACAGTCCACTCCGGTTTCGTCTTACAAACGAAACACCCAAAATCAAACAAAACAGCATTTTTTAATTTAGACTCGAAATGAGTTGGGTTAATATGACTCTCAGCTAAGTTTGGCAAATTTTTAATGTCAGAAACGAGTTTTTGAGCCAAGATTTGCTTGTTTCCAAAATGTAATTCAAGCGTTTTCATTATAGCGTTAGCATCTTTCCTGGTCGCGAGTAATGAATTTACGGACTCTCAGGCTTCCCGTTCAAGAGCAGCGAAAAGTCGAGTTATATTTTCACCGTCTGTATACGCGCCAGATTCAGTTAAAACCTCGTATGCTTGCTTAAAATGTAACCAATCTAAAGGGTTTCCCGAAAATTTTGTAAAGCTTTCGCGGCCGTTAAGCGAATCAAAAGACTCGAGTTATTTTCTTGAGTTGAACATTTTGTATTGCTAAAAAACTTGATTCGATTACATTAGCCAGGCACGTAAAAACATTTCTTTCATTATTATTTGGTAACAAATTACTCGTAGAAATTAAATTTTTGACCTCATAGGTTAAAGACCTTTGTTGTGAAGGAGTAGATGTATACATATGACTTATAGCTACCTAAGATATAGATATACAATTACTCGGCTGCATAAAAGTAAAATTTTAAGCTATTATTGATGATTCTCATTAATGAAAAAAATTTCTACAACATTATCACCTCAGCTTTTGGTTTTAAGATACGATTTTGTCCCAACATGAGCTAAAAAGGTAAAAAAAATTAAAAAGTGTGTTTCTCTCACAAGGCTCTGTGTTATTTTTATACCCACCTTTCAAGTTGTCTGCTTGTGACGTCAGACGTGAAAATAGCAAATACCGTCTCTACCGATGCTGCGCGATACGTCTCATCACTGAGTGAGGATCAGCTATTGATGTTGAATGATGAAGTTCGTGCTTATTACGACACTGTTCTACTTTGCCTATCGAATGAAAGAAATGTTGCGATTAAGGAAACTATTCGAGAAACTTTTGGTGACATGTATGATGCATTTTTAAATTTATTTTGCGCTTATAAATGTGATACTGAGCGTGCACATTTATTATAAAGCCAGAGTATTCTTTTTAAACAGTCATATAAAACCCTCGAGTGCGTCTGCATTTTAATTAAAACAGCTCTACCTAGTATTTCAATTAAAACAGCTCAACCTAGTGCTTTTTAAACCTCGTATTTGTATGCGGACCTTGCTGCAGAGCCGAGTCAGCTGGTGCGACGCAATGATTCCGCGATAATGCGTTTCTCTAGAGGAGGTTGGTTTTTAGTTCCACAAAGCAAGCGCATTATTATCGGTCCTTGTGACGATTCTTGCGCAAATTACTCGCGTGACACTAAAACCGCCTTGCAGCGCTTGCTTTACCTAGGCAAGTTTAAACTTAATGTAAAGTGTGTGAGTTTCGGTCAACGAAGCTCTATTGTGCTTGATTGTGATGCAGCCAATATAGATACTATGTCGTACCGAATAATCATACGCTGGATTGCCAGCCGACGCGTAATACATAATTATAGCACTTGAGTACACTGTAAAAATAAATATAAGTCCCTAGTAATCAGGTTCTACTATTGAGGCAAGCTTTAACGAATGTGATGCGGGATTGGTAAGGTAGGTAAGTCGTTCCCCGCTCCCGACAAGCCGTTAGACGGTCACACGGATAAAGGAAAGTTGGAACAATAGGTAGTCTCAGATAAAAATCATTAATGCATAACATATCATTATATCCAAGTCAGCAGCAGTATCCAAGTTCAGCATCCAAGTAAAATTCTTTCTTTAGTAGAAAACCAATAAATTATAGACAAGATTGTAAATAAGCAAAATGATCAAGTTACTTTAATATTACAAATCAATTTAAGTTCAATAGAGTAATAAATTTAAAGAAAATTTCAATAAGTAAATTAAAATAAGTAATAGTAATAGGAGTTGATAGGAATAGTGATTACCGATAAATAACACGAGTATTTTGGTATCTTCACATCTTAAGACTTCCTTTTATTTAATAAAAGAAACAAAAATAAATTGAAATAAGTACAAATGATTGAGCCAAGAAGGCATGTACGAGAGCATACCACATGCACGAGGTATCTGGTGTGCTCTCGGAGCTCGTTGAGTTTTACGATAATGTGGGGTAGAGCTACTGTTCCTGCTACCTCCACCGACTCGCTGCGGCTGCCTCGAGCTGGTTTAATCTACGGCGGCTTGCATTACCGCTGCCAGCACTCCCACTCTCGTCCGCTGCTACTTGAAGAACGCGCGGGCGAGTTGTTCGAGTCACAATCTTTAGCTTATCATAGCTTTGTAGTTTTTTAAAATACTGCAGTAAAATTTTATATATAGATGCGCGCTAATGAAATGAGCATGTATACCAAATCACAAGTTAATAGGAGCTAAATTGTATTTTTAAGGGCTATTGTAAGTTCACAGTGTATTTGGTATACGGGAACGTGTGAGTAAAAAGAAAGAGATAGAGACATGCCACGTCGCCTGCGCAAGTCTCTCCTCGGTTATTCTTCCATTCTCTATTCATTCGCTAAAGATACAGAGACGCAGTAGCAGAATGTTTTTCTATAATCTATTTTAATAAGATTTATTTACAATTTTTGATTCTAAATATCAAAAATTGTAGATAAATCTTATTAAAAAGCATAATTACATAAAGGAGCTACTCAACAAATATTCCTACAATAATTTTTTTTTGTGTATTGATATAGGAGATGAGGCAAGTGTATTCACTCTCAGCAGAAGTGGACACTAAACGTTTTGCGCATTATGTTGTGACAATCAAAAAGTTACAAATCGTTGTAAAAATATCTTGCATAGGTGGAAGGTTGAAATTATCATATTACCTATTATAAGAATTTCATGCTTCATCAGTTTTTTCCGTTTTCATACCTATCTACAGTCATATTTTCCCTAAGACAGCAAAAAATTATCATATTTTTCGTATAACAGCAGAGACTTGTCATGTTTATCGTAAGACTTTTTTACGGAACGTATTCTTCGTAAGACAATTTATAATTATCATAGTTTTCGTACGAGGCATCGATGTGTGTGTATGTAACGATTTTGCGTGACGCAACAACTTTCAAAGAAATCAAGATATCCACTTGAAATTTTGCACAAATATTTGTTATATTTTACTTAAGAGCTAATTACATTTTCGGAATGATCGAACCTTATTAAGGATGTTTTTCATAAAAAATTTATGTTTTTTTAAGGCAAGAAAACCAAATTTTCTAATATTAAGATTAAATGTAGATGTTTCAGAGTTTATTTGATGTTTTTAAGATTATTAATATGTCATTTATAATTTAGTATTGATTTATACTTATTAAGGTTGTATAAGACATTTATTTAAGTGCTTTTTTACAAATTTTGATTTTTTGAGTTTGATATCGTTTTCATGGTTTTCTGGGTTATCCTTTACACATATTGCATTGAAATTAATAAATTTTGTCAATTGGACCTTATAAAGGATGTTTTTAACAAAAAATACCTTATTTAGGTGCTTTTTAAAAAAATTTTTATTTTTTAAATCTTATATAGTTTTCATGGTTTTCTGGATTGCTCTTTATAAATCACATCGAAATAAACAAATTTTATCAAGGGTGTTTTTGATCAGATAGTACCTTTTTAAGTGCTTTTTGAAAAAATTTCTATTTTTAGAACTACATATTGTTTCCATAATTTTCTAGACTGATCTTTACGAATATTACATCGAAATTGAAAAATTTTGTTAATTGGACCTTGTTAAGGGTGTTTTTGATCTAATAGTACCTTATTTAAGTGCTTTTTGAAAAAATTTATATTTTTGGAACTACATATTGTTTTCATGGTTTTCTGGGTCGCTTTTTACTAATAACGTATTTAAATTAATAAATTTCGTTAATTGGATCTTATTAATAGTGTTTTAGATCAAAAGTACCGTATTTAAATACTGTTTAAAACAAATCAAAAATATTAAATATTTTAATTAATCATATTGATTTTAGATTTATTTTTTCTTAAAGAAATAAGATTTTGAGATTTTAGATATAATTAACTTTGTTTTTCAGAATTCTTTGAGAAAGCATTCTGCTGATGGAGGTAGCAGCAGTTTTTTGCTTCCTTGTATAGGAAGCTTTAAAATCATATAAAAAATTTTTTTGTAAATCGCGTCAAAAATGATGTAAGAAGTCAGAAAATATGATTTTTTTGAAAAATTTTTTTCGTGTAGCCATTTTTTTTGTGTAGAAATGTATGTATTTTTTTTTAAAACAAAAGAAAACAAACTCCTCTGTTTCAATTTTGACCGGACAAAGTGGATTCAATTCGTTTTTTAAAAAGGAATTTAAGAAAAAATATAAAAAATTTTTTAGCGCTCTTCTATTGTTTTTTTTTTTTTTTTTAGGTTTCGGAAAATTGGTTTTTTGCGGTTTTAACATATTAAAAACTGATGTATTAATTTTGGATAAAATACATCTTTTTGAGAAAAAATAATGCTTAAATATCCTTTTTTTACTTATTGTTAGGTTATGTCAATGAAGTTAAGTTATTGTCGAAAAACTAAAAATTTTTTGAGGATTTATAACTTGAATAATTTTTATCATATCGATTCGAAATTTTGATCAGATATTTGCTCTATTATTTACTTTTTGTGGTTAAAATTTCAAGCATATTAATTTATTAGTTTTTGAGAAAATTGCAAATAATGGTTTTTTAAGTTTATTCAAAAATTCGATTAAATTATTATATTTTGATTTGCAATTTACACCATTTACATTATTTTTGTTGTAGATGGTCTGTATAAATTTTGGGCTTTGATGAATAATTATTTTCTGAGATATTAAATTTTTTGCGTAAAAGTTCCTCAATAACATCAATAATATATAAAAATTTTTGAAAAGTTTTTTAAAAAATTTTGAAATTTAACTGATAATGTAAATTTTTATAAAATTATTTAAAAAAAAATCTAACGCACAAGACAGTACCTCATAGGTTCTGTGGAAACCTGTTATTCATTAAAGAAAATATTTAAAATTATTCTCAAATATTTTTTTAAAAGTTCTAAGAAAAATATTCTAATATCTAATTATTTTAATAAGTATTACAACGGGGTAAAAATCCGTTAAAAATTATATTATTTAATTAATTAAATTATCAAACTATATAAGGGCTAGCTGCCGGCGCACAGTGTCCAAAAATTCAAAATTTTTGGAAACAATTCTTGCTAGGCCGCAATATTAAAGATAAAAAGATGCGGTAAAGTGGAAAATGTTTTTTAAGTATTTGGTGAACAATAGCCTGGTAGATCTAAGTAATGAAATTTAAGTAATTTGATAAAAAAACATTAATTTTGACTTTTCAAAAAAATTATTTGATAACCATTGGACATTATAGCCATTTTCAAGGTTTTTTGGATCACTGATTACGAACATGCGATCAGATTTAAGGTAACAAGCATCCAGTACCCGTAATGGGCACCAGTCACGAGTCTTTCCAACTCGGGCGACTCTACAGCACGTGTTAATGCGTGCTCTCTCTATACCGGTAGTCAGGCTTACTCTCTCTCTCTCTCTATATATAGCGCGCATACGGCAAGCGCGCTCTCTCTTTCTCTCTTATAACCATCTTACCATAAGATTATCGATCGACGTCTTTTCTGCTTTGCTACGACGTTGCACCTATTACATGTGGTAGAAAATCATATGTACATTTATATATAGTTATAGGCTTTTGGGGAAGACATAACGATAATTAATTATTCGTTATACGCTTTTTTCCCAGACGCTGATAGCCGATCGGCCTGCCAGCTCTGCAACATATTTCTCTCTCCAAAAGATAAGCAAAGTATTAATGAAAAGAAAGGACTTTGAATTGAAATTCAAGCAAGCAAGTCTATCAAAGGTAAAATGACTAAGAAAACCATCCTGGTAAGGTGGAGGCATTTTTACGCACGATACATGACTCCACGAGTAATTAAAGAAAATACAAACGAAACAATAAATGAAAAAAAATTTGAATGGCCAGAAGGCATAAAATTTGTTTGCCTGAAGGGCATACTACTATCAAAAGAAATGATAAAAAAAACCAGAAAATTTAAAATTGATAAAATTAGTGGCGTAAAAGCGAAGGGCGGATTCGCTTAACTGAAGTCCAATAAGGCGTAATCGGACCTTAGGCAACGATTAATACAATCGCTGCTTATCACAAGTGGCCATTTATACTCCGTCCGGAGATAAAAGCTGTCATATCATCTAGCTAATCAGTCGCGTCCAATTGTCCGCATTCGCGTTTCTCGCTATATTGCTTTGCGCATGTCTCGGAGGATGGCTCAATAATTTGAGCACTCGCTGCTTCGAGCTACCTTACGGTCAACTCGGGTGCCTCTTTATCTGCTCAATTAGGGGAGGAGAGATCTCCACGTTTTCCTCGACAAGTACAATTATCCGCGTTACAATAAATTGCGCGTGAACGCTACGCTGACTATCCGCAGACCTAACTACCACACTTCTCGCCAGGCTCTTCGGCTCCTTCCTTTCCCTCGTCGTCCCTCGATGTATTTTCTTTCGCCTGGCCACAGCTTCCGAATCACTCGTCGACTTCAAGCGGGGTTTTGCCTTTGAGTTGGCGCTTTGCTACTCGCCGGTAGCACAAGGCAAGCGACTTAACAGTCGCTTACGCAGACTTGCTGATGATTTTCCCGCTCGTTCTCCGGGTAACATACACATTTGCCCCGAGACGAGCAGAAATGACAATAAGCCCTTTACGACTTGGGCAAAAGTCATAAAATAAATTGCGTCCAGCCAGTCCTACAAAGGCTGAAAACTGCATCAAACATATTGACATTGGCTCCGAGTACACAGGCGTGTAAGCTTCATAAAATCCTTATCTGGAGTAATGTTGATGACGCTACTGCTCTCAAAGGGCACATCTACCAGCCCAAAAATTAAAACGATCTTTCTCTCGCCCAAGTGAGCTCCAGCGCATCCCTTGCGCAAACTGCTTGCAGGCTGAGGCATTTTATAGGCTCCAATAGGGCTTAAAGTAGAGTGAGCCGCCACAGAATCCGGTAGAGCTCTCGCTTTGGATCCTCCGATCCCGACCTGCACATACCTATGGCTGTGCTCCGTCGCGGAGTCGCTAGGCTAGAGCGTTGCTCTTGGCGAATTATCTCGCTCTTCGGCTCTCACTGACACGAGAACGCGTCCGCTTTGCACGTAAGCCTCCAAAACTTGGCTTAACTGGTCTAGGGTCCCTATTTTATTCGAGGGGGCGGGCAGGACCGCACTTACGCTCCCTCGGTCACATTTTTCGAACACGCAGGGCAATCTCCGACACGATAGCCGGGCCAACCACAGCGATAGCAAATTTATTGCAACTGCGGTCCCGGTTCTTGGTCCTTATTCTCGTCGCTCTTTGGCTTTTGAGGAGAACGATCTTTTGTGTCCCTTCTTTTATGCCATTTCTCCTCGGGCTCGGACTCGCTAGTCTCGTCACCCGTATCATTAGACGACTCGTCTCCTTGTGTCGCAGACTGACTTTGTATCAGGCTCTCAAGCTGCTCTAATAAGGCTGATGCATTTAACTGAGCAGCAGGCATAGATGCTAGTTCTAGCGGCGCAATAACTGGTTGCGACCTCGCTTTTCCGGTTGCCTTACGCACTTGAAAATCATACTTGGCATTAGCATCTTATCTACCGGTGGAGGCGATTTAAAATTTTTATGCAGAAGTATCGCTGACTCCGCCTTCTTAGCTTGCCTAATAAACGATGGCACGTCTGTTATCAAATCACGATCTATTTTGTCCTGCAAATCTGGGCGCAAATTACGGCATAATATATCGAGTTGCTTCTCGAGCGGCCATAGTGGCTCTATTTTACGCATAAGCGCTCTAAGTAGCAAAAAGTATTTAGCTACTGACTCGTCCTTGCCCTGTGTACGACTTTAGGCGTCGGACTCTAGTTTTGCTTTTAGCCGCTTGTCAACTCCAAATAGAATTCTGGCCTCCTCGCAAAAATCTTGCCACGTAATCCACTCTACTCTCGATTGCCTGCACCACTGCAGGGATGCACCTGTAGTTAACTCAGTCACGGCGTTGAGTAGATCCTCGTCACTGATATGAGCTAACTTCCGACACTTATCTACTCACTGTATAAATTCTTCGACACTACTGCCAGGCTCTCCACTGAATTGTATTTTCATTGCCTGACAGTCTTGCCTACGTCACCAAGGTCATGCAAACCAGCCTGGTTGATCGATCTATTATCTTGAGTGGAGCTCGATGACCCCCCTCTCCCAGGTTCAACCAGAAGTGTTAAAATTTTGACCCAACGGTGTACATTCCGGAGGTATATGCGATCACATTATTGGCGCGTATTGCTCATTAGTCTCTCCATTTGCATCTGGCGAGTAATTATGACTAAAATAATGTGTCACGAGTCACGAGTGTCATTGAAATTGACATCCCGTCCCTCTCTTCTCGGTGTTGATCTTGTATACGGCATCCTTTCTTCTTGGTTATATGTATAGGCTTCTTTCTCCTGCATCAAAGCGCGTACTTGTGCTTGGAGTTCGCGTATTTGATTTTGCGTGACTCTCCATTCACTTGAGGTTACGGCCGGTCCCACGGTGCCGCGGAAACTGCCAATCATCCTTAGGCGTAGACGACATCTGCGAGGAATAAGTGTATTGCTGGCTACTCACGCTTGGTGTAGGCAAAGGGTTTGTACAAGACGGCGTTGACGTCCTGCATACGCGGGCTCTAAGAGGCTTGGAGCTTTTCTCCACAGCTCGGTGATGCTGGCACGGGGCTTTCGTTGTAATCGTTTCAAAAATCTAAGGCTCGGATATGTTGGTGCAGCTTTAACAAGCACGACACACACAAAGAACAATATGTCACGCCCGGGCACACACGAATACGCGGCACAGTTTCTTCCTCCAGGTACTTCTCTATTACAGGCAAAAGCTAGGCGATTACGGACATAGCAGCTAAACACGGTAAAGGACGGATTAGGTCTCGGTCGGTGCTCACAGTCCGGAGGACCGACCGAATCTCGATAGGTGCGAATAGTCCGGAGAACGGACTAAATCTGCCGTAGCGCGACCCCCCTCGAAGGTAATATAGCGCGCTTTTTTTAACTTCAGGCAATTATATGACAAACCTCTTGCGCACTCTTTCCAACTCGGGCGACTCTACAGCACGTGTTAATGCGTGCTTTCTCTATACTGGTAGTCAGGCTTACTCTCTCTCTCTCTCTCTCTCTCTCTCTCTCTCTCTTACCTTTGGATATATAGCGCGCATACGGCAAGCGCGCTCTCTCTTTCTCTCTTATAACCATTTTACCATAAGATTATCGATCGACGTCTTTTCTGCTCTGCTACGACGTTGCACCTATTACATGTGGTAGAAAATCATATGTACATTTATATATAGTTATAATAACGATAATTAATTATTCGTTATAGTATAAATTAAATCTAATATTGTGAAATATAATTATAAATATTTATGGATGTTATGAAAAACAAATTTCAATTAAACATAAAACATTAAAAAATCAAACATTGTTTAACAATTATTTATAAGAAACGTTTAAAAATTGTAATGAAATAAAATTGTATTTAAGGAAGCTTTTTGCCAAACACTTGTCAGCGGTTTTTTTAATTATTTAGTGACTTTGAAAAATTTGTCCCCTTGGACAATACTTTTACGCGTTTTCGAGCGCTAGTCTTCTATTTCAGGGAGCCTTTTAATTGCAATACTAAACTATTAAAATATCAGTAAATTTATAATAAAATTAATAAAATAAATATAGTATATTATCTCTAATCTACGTTTCAATTTCATTTTCATATGAATTTTTTGTTTTATCTAGTTTTAAATTTATTAAGTAAAATGTTGAATAATTTTATAGCAGTGAGATAATTACATTTAAAACCACCTTTTTTAGTAAATTTTGGTAATAGTATATTTTTGTTCTTTAAGATGATTTTTAACTGTAAATATTTATTTTTAAGATTACTATAATGATACCGTAAAAATTCTTATGAATTTAATTAAGCGAGGTTCATTGGATTTTTTTGCAGAAAATTTTTATTCGTCAATAATATAATAATAATAACCTTTTTTGTATTTTTTTATAGAGAATGGAGATATGTGCTGTAGGCACCATCCCAAGCAACTATCCCATATAAATTATCCTATGGAAAAATGCATAATTAAAGGAGTCAAATTAGATTTTGACTTCAGAATAATTAGATACAGCTGGGAATTGAATGAAACCTTTTGGATTATCTTATAAATAGTATCTATAAAGTTTGTGGATTATTAAAATTAGGCGGAAATTATTTGTTTAAACGATTACATTGCAAATATAGTTATTCGTCTTTAACTTTTTAAATTTTTGTTTTATCAAAAAACTAAGTGTGCTAATCGAAAGCTGAGAAAATTTTACATAAGAATGATTTATTATGCATATCTAAAAAGTTATAATAGGGCTTGAACAAATTTGTTTAGTATCCCGCCTTTTTTTGCTGCGCCGACTGCCTAGTGAAGTGGTAAGTAAGCCTTTTTTTGTGCGCGCGCTGCACATATCTGTCTCTAACTTTTGATTAACAAAAGTAAACCATTTGAAACCTTTTGTAAAAAAAAAATCTGGAATAGCGGTAAATGTTACTTATTATGATACTTAACAAAATGTAATAGGTGAGAAACATACAAAAAAATTTTATAAACAAATGCAAGCCTTCAAAGTTGAAAAATTTTCAGAAAATTGAATTTTGTGCTTTTAGAGGCTAACTTTAATTGTTAATAACTAAATTAAATTAAATTAACAAAAGTTATTAATCTTTTATAAGTACTTATTTCAAAGCTTATGACCTCTACTTTAAAATAAGTACTCATAAAAGGTTGATAACATTTGTTGATACTTAGTTATTAATACTTAGCAATGAGCGTTACGTGAATATAAAATATAATAAAGATAAGGGATGCATATAGGCGAGTGAGCGCTAGTGCTTGTACGCAACGTTTATACATATATCCATATCTATACTTCTAAAATATACTGAAAAGGTTGAGGAGGTGGGGTAGAAAGAATGTGGGGGTGTTATATACAGTTATAGAATTTTATCTCCTACGTTGCGTTGCTTCGTAGTGCAACGAGGCAACGTTGCTGATCTTCCTCGCTGACCGGGTCCTGTATCAGGCCCTCTGCTACTTTATTGATTTATATGTGGGTAAGTGATAAAGCTGCGCAAACTACTTTAAATTGAAAAGCGCACACATACTTTACTTTACTCTATTTATATTAGCAATTTAATGGCAAAAGCAAGATAAGCGCATAAAAAAAATTAAGTACAATCAAGCAGCATGAATTTATATAAAAGAAAAAGGGGAGGTGTGAATGGGATTGAAGATCCCTGGAAAATTTTAGTAGGTGACAGGTTCAAGAAATAATAAAAAAAATAAATATGAAATAAAGTTCGATTTATTTAAACTAATTTCCTTTAAATTTAAGCAAATTTGGTAATTATTATTTGATTTTCTTGTGTGTGTGTGTGTGTGTGTGTGTGTGTGTGTGTGTGTGTGTGTGTGTGTGTGTGTGTGTGTGTGTGTGTGTGTGTGTGTGTGTGTGTGTGTGTGGCGTGTGTGTGTGTGTGTGTGTGTGTGTGTGTGTGTGTGTGTGTGTTTGTGTATGTAGGTGTGTATGTTGTGAGTCTATAAGTAGTATTGATATAGAAATACGCGACGCGTACCGTTGACGAGATATGCCATAACGACTTCCGCGATTATGTTTAGTTCTAAATATGTATTGGCTTGTGCAAATTCATGCCTTCGCGCGCTCGCAACTTTCCTATTCATCTTGCACAACTATTATTTCAAAGCACATAATTATAAATATATGAATATTAATATAATAATAAATTTGATTAAAGATTCAAGGCTCAATTGTTGCCACAAGATCTCTTCTGTCCGCCTCTAGCCCTGCACGGAAAATGGATGGCATCACTGTATAACGTGCATATACGCAGACTAAAAGTCGGTGCGTCTATACAGAGTCAGATGGCGTGCGCGCACCGTC
>JAPYZE010010620.1:0-13154 GCA_030522805.1 Leptomastidea abnormis
ATAAATGCTATTAGGTGGACATGTTGTAATAACATATCCTATTCCCTCTTATTCCTCCTCCTCCTCCTCCTAACAATACGAGAAATCATTGGCTTTGGCTACTCGATAGTCGAAAAGTTGTTTCTCCGTCTTAAATATTTTGAGCGCAACCAGTAGCAGCAGCAGAAATCATTAGAATCCTAAGCACAAGGCGCTTAAATTTTACTCTTATAGTAGCATGCAGCATATAGTATATAGCCTCATCTCTGAGTGTGTGTGTGTGTGTGTGTGCACGTATTTGCTTTCTTATCGCGAATGGACGAGACTCTCGGAGTAAGCAAAACACACAATCTGCAATGTTATTCATTAAACCGGCAGTAGCAAGACTAACGCGTACGAGTACGTAGGTATATATATATACGTAAATGTGGAAAGGTGCAAGAAATCTCTGATTTATCAGGGTCGCCAGTCAGAGACGTATAAGCGACGACCCAGCAGCCCCACACGCAGCTCCAAATAAATTGAAGATATTTTTGCTCCAGGCGGACAGGCAGGCGGTACGTACGTGTGTCGTATATATATATATATAGGTACTGTATATTTATATAGAGAGTTGGCCGGATAGAATATAGAATAATTATTGTCGCTAGATTATTAAGAACCGTCAAGGCCCCTTCCCCCCCTCCCCCCCCCCTCTCTCTCTCTCTCTCGAGACGAGCAGATTATTCGGGAATGAGGAACTACAGTAGTAATGGCAATGCTAGCCATAATATAAAAAGCAAAAAGAAGTTAAGGCAGCAGCAGCAGCAGCAGCAGTTGATGCATACCCGCCTCTCTCACAACTATATATACCCATATATTATAAACTACCAGTGTGTGTAATAGCTTTAATCGTCGCGCCGCACCTTATATACTTATACATACATACGTACACACATACCTACACGAATATTGTAACAAATGGCATCGAAAACCTCGGTCCGTTGGGCCGGACCTTAGATCATGCAGCTGCGTAGGCAGATATTTAGCCAACCAGTCAGCCAGCCAGTCAGCCAGCCAAGTAACCAACCAACCAGCCATGCCTTCGAAATGTATGTTTTCGAGATTTATTTGAGAAAAAAATCGAGAGTGGGTGAGCAAGAGAGGGAAAGAGCGAGCGGAAGGAAGGACAGCAGCAGCAGCAGCGGGAGAGCCGAAGGGTGCAGGTTGATATTCGTATAAGGACAAGAAGGGTGATCAAATATATATATATATATGCGCAAAGGGGACGCTTCAGGTCAAGTCAGGGAGAGGGGGTGGAGGGGCGGGGTAAGAGGGGTAGGAATACAGAACAGTAGGCGACTTGCTTGCGTCTTTGGGGCAAAGCAAAAAATATCCTACAGCACAAGAAGACGACGAGGGGGGTGGCAGGCGGGCGGGCGGGCAGGACAAGAGGGTAAGTGAGAGAGTGAGTGAGAGAGAGAGAGAGAGAGAGGGCGGCGAGTAAGAGAGAGTCCATGAACTTTAAAGCGAGGCCGCCGGTCGGCCGGCTAGGTCGTGTAGGCTAGACGCTTGTCGGATCCGGACGGGGTCACCCTTCTTAGCAAAGTACAAGTCGAGGACGAAAGAGGTGGGAGAAGCAAAAGAGCAGTGTGGGAGGTTCTGGCTGATGGGCTGGCTATGTGTGCTGTTGCTGGCTATCGCGAAAGGGTATTGTATATACATATACCCCTGGAAGGTGGGGAGGGGGAGGAGGAGGAGGAGGCGGCGGCAGTCGAGTTTGCGCCCACGCGGCCAGGAGGGCAAGCAGGCGGCAAGAAAATCCCGATGAAGGATCGACTCTTCGGAGTGGGGGAGGGGGGAGGGGGATGAAGCAAACGAAGGAAGAGGAGGAGGAGGAGGAGGAGGTAATGATGGCGGTTGTAGTGGAGAAGGAGGAGGAGGAGGCGTGTAGGCCAAGGGGTGAGTGTCTGCTCGTCTGGCTCGACTCGTCGGGGAGGCCGGCGACGCAGCGAGGAGCGAGGGAGGACAGCGGCGGGAAGGAACAGAAGACGGACTGCCGAGGACGCACGGGGTGCCCTTATACGATGATGAGAGTGATGAGACAGCGACTACTACGGCGATGGCACGTATAATACTTATAAAGCAGCCACTTCATTCGGTTCTCCACGATCCCTGCGAGGCTGTTGCTGCTGCTGCTCGCTTTAATGCTTTTATGCATGCATGCATACATATACATACATATACATGCGTAAGGCGAGTTGCAATGGTGATAAAGAGAAAGAGAGAGAGAGAGAGAGAGAGAGAGATTCAACGAACAGGCGTGAGCTGCGGAGGAGCGGGAGGAGAGAGAAAGAGTAGAGCGTGCAATCCGCGAAGCGCTTGGGCAGAAAGGAGAGAGACGGAACGGCCCGCCTGAAGAGTCGAAGACGAATAAGAGGCCGGGTCAGTCCGAGCTGGGGGAGGAGGAGGAGGAGGAGTAAGAGAGGAAGCGAAGGAGGTGGAGGTGGTAGTGGCGGTGGTGGTGGTGGTGATGGTGTATTGCCACCCGTTGACTCTATATATACCTACTCTACTCTTTTTATCTCCGCATTCAGTAGTAGGTGTATATAGTATAGTGTAGCGAGAGGTGGAAGAGTCCCCGAGGGATCTAAGCTTGACTCTGAACAAGAAGGACGAAGATGCCATACACGCGGGCGCTTAATTATCCTCCCTCCCCTCCCCCACTTCACCGCTATCCACGCGGTTACCTCGCCTTTGCCCCCCCCCCCCTTCTCATGCTTGACGACGACGACAGCCGCAGCAACAGACAGAAACTACATATGTAGAGAGAGAGAAAGAGAGAGAGAGTGTGTGTGTGTGTGTGTGTGTGTGTGTCAGAAATGTAGCAGCAGCATCAGTAGGGAGCGCGGGAGCTTTTTTGCGAAGACAGTCTCCTATCATCTTCTATGTATGCGGCTTCGTCGCCACCTCCACCCGCTACTCTGCTCGGTACATATAACCCTCCTCCAGCGGCATTCTGTGTATTGCCGTGCTTGCCGGCAGGAGCAGCACCGTGCAAGCAGTGTGCTTTAAACGCAGCAGTCGCTGCTGGGCTGGCTGCTGCTGCTACTGCTATACTGCTGCTGCTGCTCTTGGCGCCTGCGAGACAGCGCGCAGCATGCTGCCGCAGCCACGGCGATATAAGGTGGGCGAGCCGACCAGGGGCTGGCAGGGCTAGGGGGGAAAGAGGGGGACGAGCCGCGTGCTTAGGTGGGGGATTGGCCGATATGTTCCCGCGGGTAAGGGAACTGGCGCGCGCGCGCGCTCCTCGGGGTGGGGAGACACTTGGTTTGCTCTCGTCCTTGCCCCCTCCCTCACTCTCTTTCTCACTCTCTCTCTCTCTCTCTCTCTCTTTCTGTCTCTCTCGTACTTTTGGTGAAGCAGCAGCCACCGGGCAGAGAGGATGACAGAGAGCCGGTTGTGCACATGATGTGTGCTGCGCTCGTCTGTATGTATGTACATATACATATACCTGCCATCAGCGACGACAGCGGTAGCTCTTCTCTCCCTTTCCAACGCACGCAGCGCAGTCTAGCAGAGCAGCAAGAGGCGGGAGGGAGGGAGAGTACTATACAACCAAGTGTAAGCGCGACAGAGAGGGAGAACGAGAGAGAGAGAGAGAGAGAGAGAGCGGCGGCTACGAGTGGTAGGTACGGCAGCGGTGGCGGCAGCAGCAGCCACGGCGCGCGGCTCGACCCGAGCAACTGACTGGCGCAAAACATTCAGTCGGCAAAAAGTAGCCAAGGGGTGAAGACGCCTCTCTCTCTCTTTCTCGCTCGCTCGCTCGCTCCCTCTCTTCTCGCGGGACCCTCGAAATTCCGCCCAGGAGACACATCCTGCGAGCCCTGACAGAAACGACGCCGTCGCCGTTACTACCACCGTCGTCGCGCATAACGAAAAAACTGTCAACATATACGACGACGACGAGGATACTCGTTCACGGTTGTCGCTGTAGCTGCTGCTACTGCTTTTCCTCCGTCTATCCACGCGCGCCAGACGACTGCTCTGCGCCACCCCCTCAACGTCGCCTCCTCCTCCGCCGCCACCACCACCACCACCACCGGCACGGCGCAGCAGCCACCCTCAGTGTTCTCACCCACCCCCTGCTACCCCTGCCCTTTACCGCCCTCCTGCTCCTTCTCTACTCCGCCACCGTCGCGACGACGACGACGACGACGACGACGACGACCCTCACCCTCACCCTTTCTCTCTCTCTCTCTCTCTTTATTGCTCTGCTAGCAGTAAAAGCCCGGCGCGTTATCGCGGTGTGCGTGCGTGTGTGCAGTGGAGAAAAGAAGCTAAAGTGCAGCAGCAGCAGCAGCAGCAGCAGCAGTAGCCTGCACTTCGAGGAAGGGCTGCTGCGGGAGGTTGTAGCTGCCGAATGACACGGACACGTGTGTGTCAGGCCACGTGCTCTCCTCCTCCTCCTCCTCCTCCTCCTAGGCCATCATCCGGGCCATACCGCGGGTGCATTTTGGCACTGGTGGCTGCTACTATTATCACTTGTTCTCAAGCTAATGCTGCAGCATCAGAATATCGACGTCGATGAAAACGAGGACATTAAGCGTCAGAAGAAAAATAAGAATAAGGATAACGAGAAAAACAAGAGCGACAACGCCATGTGGTTCTGACAGCTGGCCTGTCGACCTTTACGTCAAGCATCAGCAACCCAGCAGCAGCAGCAAATAGTCAAGCAGCTGACAGTAGCAGCAGTAGCAGTAATAGCAGCAGCAGCAGTAGATTTGCAGACTTTTGGAACACGTTGTTTAGTAGGGAGCACGTGCTGCTAGCAGTAGCGGCTGCGGCGGCAGCGGTTGTTTTGTTTTGCCTGCGAGGCCCCGCGCGGGTCCCCAGGCCCCAGCAACAGCAGCAGCAGCCCATACGCAATCATTGTTATCCTCATCATTATCATCGCTCCGCTGGATAGTCGGCCCAGCAGCCGCGCGAAAACGGCTTCAAGCTGGTGTACTCCGGGCTGGGGATCGGTAGCAGGGGGATGGAGGTGCGCGCGATGGAGTACCGGCCGGTAGTCCCGACCGGGGTCGTGCCCAACCTCCAGGAGTACCACGCTGCTATACCGGACCTGAGCCCACCCAGGAGCCAAGGCTCCTCCACCGGCGGCGCCTCCTCGCTCGGGGACTACGCGCCCCGGATGTACACGCCGCCCACGCCACCCACGCCCCACGAGGACGAGAAGGTAACGTACATTTTTCGCTAACTCGCTCACTCGCTCGCTCGTTATTTCCATTCTTCTTTCATATTTTCGTAAAAAAGGAATAGTTGCAAGAAAAAACAAAAAAAACACACAAAAAATGAACAAAAGAGAAGCGCGAGTGTATAATCTGATGACAAAGTCGAATTACCGCGAATTGCCCGCTGTTGTCTTTGTTTATCACACTATACGCGCCTTGCGCTGCTTCTCTTGATTTGTTTACCAGCCTACTTCGGCTATTACCTGTCTCTATTATATATCTGTCGCCTTGGAACAACCTTGCACTAGGAGAGTAAGCACTCACTCACTCTCTTTCTCTTTCCAGTGCTGAGTAATATAGCCTTGACACTGTACTTTCAACTCATCCTCCCGAAATTTGAATCTCGTCTCCTTATGTGTGTGACTTGCCTACTTATATATACTTACCTATACTCGCAGCTTAGCTATGCTGCTCGACGTTTTATTTTACCAAGCGTATACTATTTACACACTCGCGCATGTATTTTCTCTTGTACATACCTACAAAAGCAAATCCAAGAGTGCTTTTATTTTTCCGTTGACCTTCTGCTTTTTCTTTTTTTTTTTTTGTCTTCTTCTTTTTGTTTTATACTGCAGCACAAAATGAGCCTTCGCGTTTTATAATTGCGCCGATAATATCGAGTTAATTGTTAACGCTAATATTAGTGTCACCGCGTCGTAACACTCATTTATAATGTGTCTGCAAACATGTCGAGTCGAAGCCTACAATCAGACTGCAGTATATATAGGCGCGCAGTGTTTAAAATTATTTCATGCTTTCGACAATATTCTCAAAGATTTATTTCACTACTATCACGAAAAGCATTTCATACGAGAGAAAACTTTTTTAACTTTTTCTATGAAAATAGATAAATTTTATATGTTTTATAAATTTTCGTTCTATTAAGAGAGAAAAAAAAAAGCTGATCTTGGCGAAAATTTCTTAATGATAATTTGATCGAATCTCAAGAGCCTTGCCTTGCAATAATACCTCTGATTAAGTACATGCTGTTTGTATATAAATATACATCTATATACGTGCATTTGCGATTTGACTTCTCGATTAAAAGCGATTAAAACAAGATAGGAGGCGGCATGGCAGCAGCAGCAGCGGCTGCATTCGCTGCCGAAAATCCCATTCAACAGGTGTGTTTTCAACTCGCTTGAGAAAATCATTGAATAAATAATGACTTGTCATAACTGAGTAACTTTATACAGTATATATATATAATCGAATGATAATTATTTTTAATAAAACTTTTCAAATCTCGTGAAGCAGCGAAATTTTCAATTGTATAATATCGTAAATGTTCGCGAAAGTTTTTAGCTTGCGTTAAAAGATTTGCTGCGAGTTTTAAAGTTATTTCAACTTGAAAATTATGTACAATTATAGAAGGGCCTTTTTAAAAGCGATTATTGAACAAAGTTTTTCTTCTCGTGCAAACATCACGTTTTTACTTATTCTTCTAATAAAATTATAAATTGTTTTCCTTTTTTTTGTTAATGAAATACATTTTCAAAATTTTTATAAATTTAGTCACGATATAAATGATTTGTGATGGACTTTGAAATATTGAAAATATTCTCAAAACAAGCGCATATATTTAGCAGGCCAAACTTAAAGTGAAAATTATTTTTTTTTCTATCTTTCAGATAAGAGTCGTTTTCGACTTCGCAAAAACCAAAATCAAAAGAGTTATCGTACATTTACAGCGCTGAATGTAGAATACTTATATGAATTATTTTTTTGCAATTAATCAATTCTTTTCTATAAAAGGATTATTTGGAGACTACGCGATTGAAGTTTAAAAATTAAATCAATTTTTCACTTCTTGCAAATTGAGCACAAATTTTAATCCACAAAAGTTTTGATGTTTTTTCATATACTTTACATGAATGTACCTGCATATTTATATTTTTAGTATAAAGATATCCGGGTCACCAATTAGCGGTGAGAACAAGAAAGACTACTTTGAACACCTTAAGGCTCTCTAGCAGTAATTCTATCAATTATTTTCTTAGGCTTTTTCATATTTGGCAAGTTTACACGTAAAAGAATAGATTGTACACGTTTTTTTTTTTTTTTTTTTTTTTTCTTAAACAACTGAAATTCGCTTGAAAAATTACACCAAAGTTTTTGCTGACATAAGTTTGTTGACAAAAATCGGCATTTGATATTTCAAGACTTTTTTTCATTCATTTTGGCATAATCCTCAAGACTGAAATACTCTTGCTGCAAGTTTCTAGCTTCAAAACTTAGCTTTGTATTATCTCCTATAGTATTATACATTTTTTAAGCTATTGTCTACCAAGTTTTTATTGACACTTTAACTCTACAAAAAGTAGATCGTTTTTAATTTTGGATTATCACAAATCACTACTTGTTCCTTTAAGAAAAAATTAAAAAATTTATAAATCATCTACGTAAGAGTATAGGTATATCTTCACTTTAAAAAACCACACTTTGTTCTGATTTAAAATAAAATTTAGTATTTTATTTCTCATCGAATATTTCATAAATTCAACTCGAATAAAAATTATTGAATAATAATAATAATAATAATTATAGGGGAAAGTGGTAAACTACCAGAAAATTGTCTGCAACTTTTTTAATTTTCAATATTTTCAATCCGGACAAAAAAGGCTTAAAAGATATGCTCCTTAGCTACAAAAGAAGTTTTAGTTCTAAAGTAAGTAAAAACACTTTTTTCTCTGGTATTACCCCGCCTATGGTCTGCTTCCAGAAAATTTGCGGGGCTATACCAGAATCACTAACGTAAACCATCAAAATCGAATACTAGACCTAAACATTCATAATATTTTTGAACTAGACATTTTAACGAAAATTTTAAGCCCCCGAGCGTCGTTGTAGGTGCTTTCGATCCAAAGTTACTGCGATTTTAATTTTGACAATTTTTAAATTTTTTTCTATTTTTGCTAAAAATAGCGTAAAGCTAAAATATTCTATCTAGCTCTTTTAATCGTAGTTTAAATTTGAAAACTTTGAAAGGCTTATATAACCACTCAAATTAAAGGTATCGAATCAAGCTTTTGTTTAAGCTTTGTCGCGTTAAAAACGATTGATTCTATATAAAGTTATAGAGGATTAAAGTGTCGTAATTTTTACATGTTAAAATCATAATATACCAGCTGGCCCACCTTTAACGTAAAATTTCTGGCTTTACGCCGTTTTTGAAATTTTTTAAAATGCAAATACCTCAGCAAGGAATAAAGATAGAGTAACCGTCGGGGGCGTAAAATACTCGTTAGAAGTTGTACTTTAAGATGATCTATATGGTGCGCAACCTGGACTCAGCACTCTGTTTAAACGTAATAGCTCACGTCAGTGGTTCACTTCGCAGATTCCGACCATGTTCAAAAACGAAAAAAGTCCGTGAAAAATCGAGAATATCAGCAAATAAGTCAGCTCTTGGGAAAATTATTTCGTAGTAACACCTAAAATAAGCCCCCGAAGTTTGGTTTGATTATCTCGTTCCGTTCCTACGCAATCCTCGATTTCTGGTCTTACCCCGTTCTGGTATAGCCCCACTTACCCCTATATCAACGTCGTTATTTCAATGTTGAAATCTATAACTTATAAGTTTGATCTGTAGTTAAAAAGTGTTCTAAACAGTTGCTGCATAATATGACAGTTTTCCGTAAACTTTCATTTATCAATTATGTTAAATAGCGATTAAATTGTGAACAATAATAATTTTTAAGAGACACGAGAGTACAAATATATAAATTAGTACCTTGAATGAAGTTTACTCAAGATGAAGAAAAAAAAAAGGAGAGAAAGGAAGAGAATCTGAGTAATAGTCGTTGTGTCTGAATCGATATGTAGAAAAGTATAGCTGCTTGCAAGAGACTCGAGTGATAATGTTTATCGCTTTAGAAAAAGTAGAGTATAGAGGGGGAAATGTGTGTGTGTGTGTGCGTGTATGTACAGCTAAGAAGTTGTGAAAAGAAAAAATATCCCAGATAATATATAGACGCGGCGCATAATATATCATATATAGCATATAATATAAGCAGCAGCATATCGTTTACGGTCGCTGAGCCGCGCGTTGATTTCGGCGTGGGTGCTGCATTTGCTGTGGATGATCCCTGCAACAGCAGCATAGGCAGGAGAGATAGACCCGCGGGTATATATGTACTCATACAGTCGGAGTCTGCGCGCAGGAGGCTTCTCTTCCGCGAGTGTATCTCTATATAGCATCGCTTTTCCACTCCGTCGCCTGTCTCCGTCTTTCTCGCCGTTCCCGCATCGTCTTGGTCGGGATCCCTCCCCCTCTTGTCCCAAGTTTTCCCGCTGGATTAACTCGCGCTCGAGAAAGAAAGAGAGAGAGAGAGACCGCGAACTGTCCGGCTGACCTAGAATCGGGACTTGGTCGAATTCGGTACTGCTGCTGCTGCTGCGCGTGATCTTTATCGCTGATTTTCAAGCTTCATTGCTGCAGAGCGTTACTCTGCTACTCGTGCTGGTTGTTGTTGTTCTTGCTGCTGCTGCTGTCGTATCAATTGGTGAACGGAACGGAGAAGTAGTTGAAAGGAAGTAGGCTTGTGGCGTGGTACATGCGACGCGAGCTTTGGGCGGGGGGTCGGAAGGGGAATGACAAAGGGGTGGAGGGTAAGAGGAGGGGGGGGGCGGGCGACGGCCAAGGGTGGAGGGGTTAAGTCTGGGCCAAGCGTATAATATGGAGAAAGGACACGACGTCTTTGATAGTCCTTGAACATTTTTTGCGTGTCTTTGGCGAGGCAATCGATAGCGGTGTGTAATGTGTTGCTGCCCCCCCCCTTCCTTTCCCCTCCCTTTCCGTCGACGCTGCTCGCACTCTTTTAACGTTCGTATACACACACACGCGGATAGGCAGACACGCGTATGTATATACTCTTGAAAGTCGCGTCGAGTTTATCACGAATCGACATATTTTTGGGTGAGCTGCGCTTATATATATATTTCAGAGTCTTGTCTGCTACAGCGACGCGATCACGCTCACTTCTCACGTTGGAACTTAAAAATATATTCGTAAAACCTCAGTGATAAACCCCCACATAAATTGTCGCACTCTTATTGCTCTCTTATCCATTTTACAAGATTTGATAAACTTCTCTCTCTTTCTCTCTCACACACACACACACACGCACATACAGCCTCCCGCTCTCTTTTTGGGTTATTGGGTATACGTAAATGAAAAAATATAATGTCTAGATTAACGTAAACAAGTAAGGCGTATAGTAGCAATACTAATTTTTATCTTTTAAATACATTTGGGGAAAATTGACGCGAATGTATCATCATATATCACTTCCTACATGCGTTTATACTTTGTTCATTAATTTCTGTTTTTGTTGCAATGCTTGCAAGCTCGGGATAAATTATTTCAATTGAAATGTTGGAGAATGTAAGACGACATTAATATATTGATGCCTCAAATGAAAAGAAGCACAAGTCAGAAGCGAGTATAAACAGTAGCACAAGCTGGCGCTCTCGCGCGGATAAAAACATTTTATCGCTGCTTGATTTTTAAATGCTATTATTACTAATAGAAATGAAGAGTTTTTTTTTCAAATTTTAATCACGTGTTACTGTAATAGTACATTGATGTATAATAAAGTTTGTTTGACGCACTTAATCGAGAATAGACATAAATATATATCTTAAGCCAACTTGTGAAACTGCGTTCGTCCGTGCTTCTGAACCGCGCTTCTCTTCGCTTTTCTTCGTCCGAGGTGTTTATATTATAATATTGATCAAATCAAAGATTTATTAAGATGTATAGAGGGACAAATAGAAGACTATTTATCCACATTTTTTATATTGGTTTATTTAGACGTTGTGATTTAATGCCATTTTTCGTATTATAATAAACCTCTTTACTACAATTTTCTCAAAAATTTTTTCAATGACACCTTTTTTATGACAACTAGGATAGGACCCAACGCGGGATGGTTCGTTAAATTCCTGAGGCTACTTGTCAAATTCGCGATATTTTGACGATATCTCAAAAATTACACACGAAATATTGATTCTCTGAAGTCAGCATCTTTCTCGTCATCAAATTCATAAGAAATAACTTTTTTTGAAAAACAAAGCTTTTACTACTCAATACTAAAATTAATTTAATCGAAAACAAAAATTAACGTAATTTAATCATTTCTAATTAACTTTGATTCTTGCGATTCCCGGAATTAGTTGAAATCAATACATGGTTCTATAATAAAAAATATGTATTTTTGATCTCTTTAGATAATATCTATATGCCCGTAATCATGAATATAAAGTGATCAAAATTTTTACATTGTTTTTCCCAATAAGAAAAAAAATATGCCAACTAGCCCCAACTCAATTTTTTTTCATTTATTTCAAGCATTGAAATTTCAATCAAATTCAAGATTTCTAAGATATATAGGGGAGAGCGGGGCTGAACTGTACGGTGGCTGAACCGGTCGACGCGATTCTTTTTATGTTAATGAATTTAGTGTGTTTCTTAAACATATAGTAGGTATAATTATTGTACTAGCACCCACGAGTTTTTGCACGAGAAATCAACGGACTTTCCACTGCAAAACTGAAGTTTAAGACCAAAATAACAATTTTTTGTTTTTTTCCACTAATTTTTGGACTTTGCAGAAATAGCATTTTTGTCATTTTTAAAAAATTTTGTTTTCTCCTCTCTAATGAAAGGAAAATCTTTTTCTTGCCGTGGATCATACATTATGGACTTTTGAGAAGCCACTGAATTTAATTCAAGCGAAAAAAATCAAAATTTGCGGCTTTCATAATACTTTATTCAGTTCAGCCCAAGCAATCGTACAGTTCAGCCCCATGACTTTCTCATATTGCGAAAAAAGGTGACTTCAATTGATGTGCTGCTGCACAAGTTACAAATTTTAGTTTTTTGACTTGAAAAAAAAAAAATTCAGGGGCTTCTTAAGGGTATCCCTTACACCTAACCCTAAAACCGTAGTTACCGAGATTGTCGATTTTTCGTTTTTTGTCGTCAATATGTGAATTGACGACAAAAAACGAAAAATCAAAGGTAGGAATCTGTGCCGGTATAAGGCATGCCCTTAACATTTTAAGTTGAAAATCTGTATTTTTTTCAAGATTTTATTCATTAATTTAATATGAGAAAAAATTGCTGAAATTAAATCTAACATTTTAGCCGCGCTCTCTCCTATAGAGGAAAGTCTTTTAACACGACCCACCATCTAGCAGGGCCCACTAAGCGTTTCTCGCTTCTCAAACTACATCAATGCTATATACCCTATAAGAAGGGTCAATTGCTCTTGGCAAGTTAGTTAACATAAACATAATCCGAGACCAATAGATTTTTTTTAATACCTTAAAAGTTGCACACGAAAATAGCATTTATGCTATCACTCTTTTGCAGAAAGTTACATTTTGACACCTCACCCTATACCCTCTATACCCCACAAGTAATTTTATGTTCTGAATATTTTTTTTTTTTTTTCAAAGTACAACTCTTCAAATAAATCCCCGATTAGCTGATGATTTTATTTGCTTTCTACGCGGAGCTACGTTCAAAGTGCTAAGAAATCGGTAGCATTCAGTATGGCCCTTTTTGTAATGCCCAATATGGCCCCATCTTTTCAGAGTGTTTTTTTTTTTTTTTAAAAGCAAAACTCACAAGGAGAGTGCACAGTATGCGGGTCACGGATTTTGATGAAACTTGGTATACTGGGTCCTTTTTGTATATAATGAAAGAATTCCAAGTTCTAAGGTCCAACGCCTTTTTGTTTTTGAGATATCTATCATCGAAGTTTAAAATTTACCATTGTTTTGTATATCTATATATATGAAAAACAATATATAGATATAGAAAACAATGCTAAATTCGAAACTTTGATGATAGATATCTCAAAAACAAAAAGGCGTTAGACCTTAGGACTTGGG
>JAPYZE010010627.1:0-11325 GCA_030522805.1 Leptomastidea abnormis
GTCGCGTGCCGCCGGCGGCGGCCCAGGCGCTCGACGCAAAGGCCCCAGCAAGGAGGCCGACGCGACGAGCAGACCCGCCCGCCGCCTACTAAGGCCTGCTGTTTTTTCCCCTTGTGCATACCACCATCACCTCCTCCCCCGCTAGCAAAGAAGAGTATAGCTGGGTCACTAGCAAGCTCGATCTCAACCACGGAGATCGGGACCCTAATCGCCGGCCGGTCCAATACAAGGGCCATTGTCGTTGCGTATAAAAGAAGAAGAAGAAACAGCAGTAGCAGCAAGTGCTTTCGCGACAGTGTATTTTTTTATTATTATTATTATTATTAACGTGGTGTCATCGCGGGGACGGCGGCAGCAGTAGCTGCCGTTGTTACCCTGAGTAGTGCTGACTGCTGATTACGCGCGAGGTCTCGGCGTGCAAGTTGTACGCATATAGGTATAAAGTTACGCACTTGTTATCATCTCCATCATCGTTGTATTTTCGCGTCGCGAGTGTGTCTCTGCAGTGTCTGTGTGTGTGTGTGTTTTTTCTTGTTTTTATTGTTGTTGTCGTTGTCGTTTTGTTGACGTCGTTCGCAAACTTGATTGTTCGTCGGTCGTGTGCTGCTGGGTGTGTGTGTGTTCCGGTAGTAGTCCCAGCCGGGCGGTGTCCGACAGCCAAAGCATCAAAGTGAGAGAAAGAAAAAGAAGGCCCGTATCGTTACCGGGAGAGCAGCAGCAGCAGCAGCAGTAGCTCCAGGATGCCGCACGTCAGCAGCAGTAGCAGCAGCGGAGGCGGGGCCGGCGCCGGTGGAGGCGACGACCTCTGCAGCGAGGACGAGGTCAAGGTTTTCAAGGATGAGGGCGAGGACGAGAAGAGGTCGTCGGAGAACCTCACCGAGGAGAAGAGCTCTCTCATCGATCTCACCGAGTCAGAGGTGCAGCTTCCCTCTTGACACATAACACGTATTCCCCTCCCTATCAACGTCTGATGTCTTATTGTTGTCCCCTCCCCTCCCTTCCATCCCTTTCTCTACTCCGCCCTTTAATTTTGGGACCTGAGCCTGCATTACCTACGCGACTAATGTGCTTTCCTCTCAGGTGATGGATGTTAATGGTAAAAATCAAAGGAATTCGGTCGCGCAACGCTAACATAAGGGAGCCGGGGCCAGAGTGCTGCCGTGGTGCCTTGCCTCGGGCAGCACCTGACACGCGCGCTCATGCACGTACACGTAATCCGTACATATACATGTGTAAATGCATACACCAATAAATATGCAGGTTGCACAGGTGCACCTATATATTATTATAACATTATATAAATATAGTGTTGGGCATGTGTATATACGGATGTGAGTCTCTGCGTGAAGGAGTTGCCGGGCAAACTTTGAATCTGCGTACGCTTCCGCGAATGCTTCGTTTTGGGAATAGCAAAGAAAGAGGAGGCCGTGAATTCCATAAGGTTTCGGACGGTCGAGAGTCAAGCGAGTTGTTGTTGTTGTTGTGAGACTGCAAAGAGTTTTGAGCGCTTTTTATTTGTCCTTACTCGCGATAATACGGTGCGGTAAGCTGCTCGTTGTCGTCTTGATATCGAAGGCTGCTCGCAGTAGACTTCGAGAACGCGCATCGAGACCGATCGTCAATTTTTACTGTAAACTCACCGTTCGAGCGAACAATGCCTTCGTCTGTTGCCGGCTGTCGGCTTATCTATGCTCGGGCTTCCGCGAGTCCACTCCACTCTCCTCGGCTCCCTCGGACTACCCCTCCTCCCCCCCCCCCTTTTCTGTCGCTGTCCCACTCATTCCGCCCTCCTCGGCTGTACAACCGACGCGACGACTCGTTGATATTGATACAACCGCACTCATCATCACGGCTTACAAATTCCTTTTCTCTTTTCATCAAACAACCAACACCTTATATACTAATTTTAATCTCCTCTCCAATTAACATGGAAATTTTAATCCAAGCCAAAACAACTAAAAAAAATATGTCGATACTAGATGATGTGCATATTTTAAATATCACGACGCGTGTGTGCGTGTTTATGTGGGTTTCAGGAGAAGGTATCGCTTGGCGCTGGAAGCTACTCGACGACGGGGAAGACGTCGACGAGGTCGGATCTCAGTCCAGTTTTCGGTAAGTCCACCGCACATAATAATAAAGTTAATCTTAACACCTATTATTTGCCTTATATATACCGTCAAAGACTTATTCTTTTTCTTTGATATGACAGTCGTTGTGTCATAAATAATAATTAAGCACCTAAGGAGGAAAATAAAGAAAGCCTCGGCTTTGCCTCAAGCATCGATATCCAGGTGATCTAAAGCTTCTTTATTTTATCCCGTGAAACATACCGCAATTTTTTATGCCTTCGCAGTGGGGTAAAAATGGGCGTTTTCAGCACGCGCAGGCATAAAAAGCAACTTGGCGTGCACCGACGGGTAGCCGATGCCAGAGTGCAAAAATTTGATTCGATTGCACGCGTGATTGTTTGGTAGCGGTTGTGTTTCAAGTGTACGTAATGAATTAATACCGAAGAAATTAATACGACTTGGCTTGCATTTGCCGGCCAAACAGTTAGCCGGTACGAAAAGACTGGTGCTCCGCGAGAGCTGGTCAAATGACGACAACAAAGCAGTGCTATATATACTCTACGCGTCGGCCAATAGAAATTCCAAATTGTCGCGGCGGTGGCGGTTGACGGACTCACATCGCATGCATATATATAGCCAGACGCGTATATAAGGCCACAGCCTCTCGGATGTGTGTAGGTATAAATATGCTTACGAGTTTAATGTATATGAGCAAAAACGCGTATAATCAGAAATAATCTTTAATTTGAATTTTTAAGCTGTTATAAATATTATTTAGAACGACAGTTACTGAAAAATATATTATGAAAAAACGTAAAAAAATTTGTAATAATGTTGTGTGTATTCATACTTTGTCTCGCTGTAGTTCTAATTAATATTATAGATCGCTTAAAAATTAAAATTAAGCTTATTTTTAGCACTTTAATTTTGAATCATTTTTCTATTTGTTTGAAAAAAAAAAAAAAATATGAAGAAGTGTGAAAAATAAAAGATTTCAATTTTAATAAGCATTTAAATAAGGAAATTTATGTTAGTGACTCAAAAAAGTGTGTTAATGAAATAAAAATTATATCAAATAATTAATAATTTTTTTATTTTTTACCTTTTTTTAAATTTCTTACATCGATTGTTTTTCTAACACCCAATATTTACTTTTACATATAGGTTCCGAAGAAGAAAAAAATCTTGGATCAAAAACGTAGTTCTAATTATAAAAAAAAAATTTGTATCAAACCTTAAAAAGACTGATTATACGTGTTTTTGCTCATATATGTGTACGATAACGTGACTCGCATGATATGTAGCTAGCACAACCGCGTGCGCTCACGATGCGAATAAAAGGGGCTTATATGTGAGGCGCACGTATATATAGAAGCCGCGACAGAGGCAGATATTATCGGGAGTGGTTTCGATGCCTTAGCTTTAACAAGCAGAGAAGGCGCAGGTAAGGAGAGAAAAATGGACTTCAACGAGGTCTGATAGTGACAGTAACAATGAGTATATAATATAGAGCTCGACTTCTTTCAATCTACATATATTCTTCAAATCCACTATGCTTAAGCCTAAGACTTATTTGCGCGTGATTGCGGCTGCTCTCGCTTACAACTCCGGCCCTTTATATTACTCTGCGTGGTATAGACTCGGGTATAGAGATCGCGTGCACTGCTCCATGAAAAATCATTTATCTCTCCAACTAGAGAGCTAACTGTCGCTTATTAAAAATACGAGCCTAAAAGTGGCAAAGTTCATGTGCAAGTGCAACTTTTTTTCTAAACATCAACTCCTGCTTTCTTCTCACCTCTCACCCCCCTTATGACTTTTCTCTTTGCCTTTTTCTTACAATTATTATTTAATGTTTAAATCTTTGGTGTTTAACTTTATTCATTGTTGCGAGCTTGTGTTTAAAATGAGCCAGTTGACCAAACTTTTTATTTTTATTTGCATTAAAATGACAATCGAACTTAACAAAAATAACTTTAATCTATTTCGCGTTCTGCAGGTTTGTAGGTTAGAGATTTTTGTAATTATTAATTTTGTAATTAATTGTATTTGTTTGATCTTTTTTATCCATTCATATTATTTAATTTTATATTGATCAGAATTAATATTTTGTAACATCTTTAAATCTTGGTTTTTTTTTTGTATTTTAATAATTAATTTGCAGTATAATATTTTATGAGAGAAAAATTGTAAAAACATTCAAACATTACTATTTGCTATTAAAATACACTTGCGTACATATTTACAATTTTTTCTGTTATTTTAATCATTATTTATGTAATAAATAACACATTATCTTATTTTCTAAGATTGTGTTAAAAACATACTTTTCTCAATTACACCAAAAATATTTTTGAGTGATAAGCGTAGAAAATTTAATAAAAAAAAAATTAAAACTTCTGTTTTCATTATTATTGTAAAATCATATTGATTATATATTCATAAAATTTATTTTATAGTGAAGGTTTGTTGTGGATAAAATTTAGTTGCTTTTATCTTCACCTCCTATGTTCTAACAGTAGCACTTATAGATACAAATTTTTCTCTTTTTAATTTTTACTTTTATACAAATTTCATAATACAGCTGCAAATACATAATGCTTAAGACAGTAGTGACACACGCTCTACGAGCATGTGGTATATGCAATGAAATTTTAGAGTCGCAAAAAATTCTCCAGTATTCGTGCCGAGCCTACGGATAAAGCCGCAAAGAATTCAGAATCGTCGCTTGCAATCTAATGCACTACTACACTCATTCACTCACTCTCTTTCTCTCTCTCTTTGTTTCTCCCCCTCTCTCTTACCCTCAGCTTACTTATATAAAAAATTTTATTTTATTATACCTATAAAAAAAATTACTAGTAATTGGATTTTCTTTATACCATAACAAATCAATCACTTTGCTTGATTTTTTTTCACTGATATTTTTCGTCAACTAAAAGTATACAGCCAATGCTTAATTAGTACGTTAGCAGTCATCATGGTTTGACTAACATATTCCCAATCGGGCTAATCCAATATAGGTGAAGAAAAAGAGAGAGAGAAAGAGACAGACAAGGCATAAGTGTTCACAATCTTCTTCAACATCTTCTTTTAAAGTTAGCTATATATTTCGTTTTTGCCAAACATCAGAGCTCGCAAACATTGAAACGGTCTTTTGAATATGAATTAAACTTTGATGCATAATTGGATCTCTACCTATAAAGAGAACGTCGTGCTCGATAACTTCTCTCACTCATCATCGTATCCTTGGAACTGTATACTTATAATTTAAAGTAACCGTGCAAAAAACACGAGAGAGAGAGAGAGAGAGATATGAGGTCAGTATATGAACTGCTAGGTTCTCTCTTTTTCTCTGTCGGCTGCGTCTTTATGGGAGGCAATCGGGGTGGACTGTAATCTTATTTTATTGTCGGGCTGGTTAAGGCCCCTGCTGCCCGGTCATCCTAAATAAACAAACGATTGCCGGTTCATGGCGCCATCACGGATGTGTAACGTGCGTGTAACCAAAGGAAAAACCAAGCCTGCAAATCCCCCATCTATTTTTCAGCGCAACCAATGCGAAAACGAACATTTTTTGTTTTGTTTCTCTAGTTGCTGAGCTGGTATTTAAATGCACAAACCTAATAAGTAGGCAGTAAATAAAGATGTAATTATCGGATGCTTGTCTTGAAAAATAAGAAAATATTATTTATAGCCTCATTTTGCGTCCATCTAAAATTTGGAACTTTTTGTAAGTAATATATTAGTTATACGAACTTCTGAAAATAAGACCTTGAATTTGCGGAAACGTATAATAAAACTTAAGCTGGTGCGATCGGATTATTAATCAGTTGATAGGAACCAAAATACCGAATGTAGTTGATTTGATATCAGGTCATGCACAATAGTGGCTGGCGTGCTTCTATCCGGCATGTCAAACTGTTCATCTACAAGTGAATTTTTTAATAATAATGCAGAAAAAATCTTTACTATATATGCAAAGGCCAACTTTACTCTTCGTATAATTATGTTTGGGCTTATAAGTAGAAGTTATACAATAATATATTTTTCGTAATTCAAACTGCGCAAAAGAAACCTTTCTACGCTGATGATTCAAAATTTGATAGCCAAACATGGATCACCTTTCTTTTTTTTTCTCTATATTGCCTTACTCTTGACAAACAAGAAAACAGGAAATTAAAAAGTGATTTGAGTCGTTTTGAGGAAAAGAGCTAGCACGCGCGAGTGTAAGTATAGAGTAAAGGATATGCCAGTTGTAAATTGGCAACATTGCGGTGGAGCCTCGCGAAAATGAGAGAAAGAGAGAGAGAGAGAGAGAGAAAAGGAGAGTGAGAGTAAGCAAAGCAGCAGCAGCAGAAGAATTCACTAATGATACTCTGGCATATAATGGCAGGAAATGCAAAGCAGACGGCACCGTGGCCTAACCTGCCTTTTCTGCATCCCCTTTCCCCCTCCACCTTTTCTCTCCTCTGCCTTCCTATAACTCACTTCTCATCTGCCAATTCACACACACTTTCTCTCTTTCTTTCTTTCTTTTACTCTTCTTGTTACTCATCCACGTGCTTTCTTTTTCTTTCTTTCTTTCACTCTCTCGCTCTTTACATATAGTCATATATGACTGTCTATATTAGATATTATTCGTATCTAAAGAAGCACCATGCTTTAGACATGGTGTCAAATAACATTTATTATTCTGATATCATATACTGAAAACTTTAATTGATTTGTTACTCCAAATCCAACTTGCTTATTCTTTACTTTTTTCCATCTTTTTTGTTTAGCATATTATGTATATAATCGTATCAACATTGGCTTCATCATTTAACAGGATGGAATGGTCGGTAACTCTTTATTACCGACGTAATCGTATTTAAAAATTATTTTAATAAAAATAACGTAAAGTTTAGCGAAACTTCAGATTATATGTACATAAATCACGTATTTTTTAATCGTGCAAATTAAAATTCAGTAAATATATATAGAAATACTTTGTAGACTTATTGTTTATTGAAAAAAAAAGCAAAATGACATAAAAGAAAGCACATGATGCCTTACTGCAAAGTAAAAGAATTAGGGGTGTGAAAAGTCACGTGACACGCGAGATATATCTAGTAAGTAGATTCTATAAATCCGTATATGAAATGTGTATGCATCATAGATATATACAAAAACACCTGCTGCACATTGTCTAAACCCGCAAAAATCTACTGCTCAATAAAAATCAATGAGCTCTTACACTTGCAATTTGAGCCTCTTTCTTTGTACTTTGTTAGATTTGTAAATTAAAAAGCCTCTATTAAGAACTTTTTCCTTTTTTATTAGCTTATTGAAAATACCAACTTATTTGCAATTTTATTTTCGAACTTTATTATTGAAAATTTTTTAATTCATTATTATAAGTATCTTAAAATATGTAATTACATTTGACGTGAAGTATAATGAATTAGATTGCTTTATAAAACATTCTTTTTTTTTTAAAAGTAATCAAAATTTTAAGGAGGAAATTTTTTAAAAAATTGAAATATAATTTTAATAAAAAATAAATCTTGAGTGGGCATAATTAAAAAAGAAATATGTTATAAAATTATAATTTTAATTATCATACCTTCTGTTAGGAGAAAATTGTGTAATTATTACAAATTGTAATAATATACTTGATCATTGTATTGTAAATTACTTAGACTGCTGTTTCTTCCGTAATGATCACTGAAAGTACGATCATAATTTAACAATTGCCGAGCTATCAAATTATTTATGCTTGCTATTAATTCACTGTAATTTTATTTGCGCATGAACTGTATGCCAAAAGTAAGATTAGCTGCCGCTGCTGGTATTTCAAATTGTTTTTAAAAAATCATTCAGTTTTAGACGCGTTTTGCACGGTCCAGTCTAGCCTACGTTTGTGCGAGTTATTTATTTATTTTAAAAATTTACGGGCAAAAACCCTTTTTTCCATATAATATTATATAAAAAATCTTCCAAGTTTAAATATACAATTATTAAAAGTACAATTAAATTCCTTAAATTGTCTAATATGTCTCAATGAATAATTACTTAACTAAAATTGAAAAAATATAATAGTATTTTTTATTCACTGAGCGATTAAAAATCTTTTAGATTTGAAATTGAAAAATATCAAAAAGTATTTTAGAGTATCTTTCATAAACATAAATAAACAAAATTAAAAATCTCGAGAGAATGGAGTAGAGAAATAGGAGTGAACACATAATTTACCTTCAAGCTGCGTGTGACTATGTAAGTATGGCATAATGGGAGAGGTCGTAAAATGAGAATTAATTAATCGAGTAATCATAAAAAAAAAAAAAAAAAAAATAAGAAGCAAATTGCTATTATGTCAGTAAGCTATACAAACAAGAGTCAACTATACCTAAGCGGTTTTCCCTTTTTTGCTGTTCAATTGCTAGCAGATCAAGAAAAACTTGGCTCTTGTACGAGGGAAGGTTTTTGAGATCAAACGAAGGAGTAGAAAGATTGTTTATTAGATCGGCTGACGTAACAACAAAAAGAAGTTACGAAAAGTTTCTGTACAAAAGAAAGTAATCGAAAGTAAGAAGGACAAGGGGGTGAAAGGGTATAAGAAACGAAGGCATTCGTGCAAGAAGAAGCTATATAAGCGGACTAGTGGCCGGGAAGGTGGCAAAGGAAAAAATTTTGAATAATATTTAACCGAATAGCCACGTGATAGAAGTTGTTTTCTGGCGCGAACAGCGACAACGATGACGACGACTCCAATGGAAGTTTAGAAATATAACTAACAAAAACTTGACTAAGCACAGCTGGAAGAAAGGTGTTGATAATGCAGAACTAAGAAATGAAAATGAAAAAGGGTGCGAAGGAGGAGAAGGTAGAAGAACCAAGTTGCAAGCATACCTACACCCGCAAAGACCACACGGCCTTAGTATAGACAGGAGAAGAGCAGAAGAGAAAAAGAAGGATGAGAAACTAACGCGGGGTGCCTTATCTCGTTGTGCCAAGTAATTGGCGAGTTCGCGCGCGTGGGCGCTTAGATGGCCCGAGGCAAAAAGCATATACAACTGGTGGCTTGCCGGAGCTTCGAAAGTATATAAGTATTTTTATATACACGCGTGCACATACACATACTCATTTATATTTGTGTGTGTATATATGTATGATACTCACATACGTCTGCAGCTCAGCGAAACGGGATGTGGAACATGCTATGTATATGTAAGGAGTAAACGAGCGAGCTCACGCTTCTACACTTATGCATGTACAAGCATGTCTGTACAGTGGATTCGAGATTAAAAAGGAATACTTTTCCTCCTTTTTCTTCTTCTTTTTCTTTACCGTATAAATAAAAGTGTATAGTACTGGTGGTGTTGGTTTGTTCGCGCCCGTAGTCCTGCGGCGGGGCTTCAGTGTACGCTGCTGCTGCTGCTGCCATAACCGTCGCTGCCACATACGCACTGCGGCTGCTACATCACCCGCATCATCATATCCACGCATAATCAGCTCGAATGCCTATATCATTTCTCACTACTGCTTCTTAACCTATACCTTCGCAATTTTCCTTCCTTTTCTCTTCACGTCTTTACATTCTCGGTTTTGCCGTGTATATAGGAAAGATACACCTTCAACTTGCACATATAGGTATGAATGAAAGTAATCAATGTGTTTAACGTATAAAAATTTTATACTATATATCTAAAAAATGTTTAAACAATTATTTAAATAAATTTAAGTTGTACAATTTTTTTGTGCATTTTGATTTAAACATGCACTTACTGCGCTTACTCGAACGACACAAATTTTATTTTATTATATTGTATTTACGGAAGTTACCTCAAGGAAAATATTAAAATCAAGAAAAAATGACCCAAATTTTTGACTTTCGAAGATATTAATTGATGATAAATGCATCAATTGAAAAAATTCTATTATCGACCATAAGTATTATGGTCAATTGGTTTGAATTTGAATCTTATGACAAGTGTAAAAAAATATAAATTCATTAAATAATTGCTTAAACCTTTTTCAGATATAATATAAACTTTTTACGCATTTATCACATGGATTACCAGGTGAAATTTTCTCAAAATTTAAAATCTCTAATTAAAAAAGTTCTTGCATATTTATAATTTAATTTTTTTTAATGTTGAAGGGTAGGAAATGAAATTGTCTCATTGTACATCGTGCAAAAGATTCACGAATTAAGTTTGCAACTTTAGGTTTCAAATACCATTCAAATTTATAATTAATAATTCATTATTAAGTTTATTTTGTTTACTCATTTTTCTTTAACATGTTCATTCTGCCCGAGTCTCTTTTACAATTAAAATCTGCGATTAAAAAATTGTCTTTTTTTAAATTTGAATGCAGCAGTGTACGCATAGAAAAATATTCGCTCAATTAATCATCAAAATTTTTCCAATCATCTAAAAAAAAATATCAAATATAACAGCTCGTGCTTTAGTTACTGGCCTCTTCTTTTCCCTTGAGTCTCTATTTCTCTTTCGCTCCTTTTTACACACACACACACACACACACACACACACACACACACACACACACACACACACACACACACACACACACACACACACACACACACACACACACAAAACAGACACGGACACACTCTCGAGTAAAGAAAATCAAGAAAAAGTGGGACGAGACGATGACATAAATCAAATAAGGAAGAGAGTCAACAGAACGCAAATTAGAGTCTGGCTTGATTTCCAAGAGCGGAGACAAGCAGCAGAGGGAGTGTGTAAGAGAGCAAAAGAGGCTGTGCAGAGAACGACGAGGCTCATCTTCCGCCGAGCATCATCAGCAAGCACACGAATTCCATCAGTATACTTTTTAGCCTGGTTGGAGCCGTAATATTTTTTTTTTTTTGAGAAGAGACAGTCGATAGATGGACTGCTGCTCTCTCTCTCTCTCTCTCTCTTTCTCTTTATCTTGCCAACTCACTATAGTTTGCTCGTCACACTCATACGTACAGAAGCACACGCGCATATACACACAGACGCACGCACATGCATATATGCACTCGCGCACACACGTAAACACGTACAAATCAAGCCCAACACTCCACATCTCTTCCTTTTACTTTTTCTCATCTTGCTACTCTCCTTATTCTTTTCCTTCTTAACCCATCGCTGCTGCTTCCATTTCTTTACCTCTCTCGGTGACTCTCATTCTCTTTCGCGTTGCCTACCTGCTTACTAACGAGCCTACCTGCTGCTGCTGCTGCTGCTGCTGCTGC
>JAPYZE010010641.1:0-12546 GCA_030522805.1 Leptomastidea abnormis
GTGTGTGTGTGTGTGTGCGTCCCGCACAAACACACATCGTATTACCAAGGAGGTCACGCCGTCCGCATGCGCGCATCAAGATAACCAAGCATCGCAGTGGAAGAAAAAGAAAAGCCTCGTAATCAGATTCCCTACAAATCCAACACAAAGTCCCCGATAAAAAACCTCCCTTATCCGAATCGCAGTCTCTTCGCGCGGGAGATCTTCCAAAAATCAGGAAAAATAATCTAGAACCAAGTCACAATATAACATACTCACACGCAAGCCTTGCCACGGGTTTTCAAGATGGCTGCGCAGCAGCAGCAACAGCAGCACACACAGCACCATCTGGGGCGTGGCTGACTATACACGCAAGAGAGAGTAAGAGAGAGAGATTTTTTGTCCTTCTTTCCAAGCTTCTTCATGTATCTCCTGCTTCCTCGTCTCGCTTTTTTTTCACGCGATCCTTGGTCCAAGCCATGGTCTTCTATAGACGCGCGGGCCTTACCGCTATCACTCGCGAAGATCGTACATTACCCGCTCGCTCGCGCGATCTCGCGAAGAGGAAGCAGCGCGCACCCTCCGTCGACCAGGCTGCGGGCAGCCATCTTGGGGCCTCGCGTGTCTGCTGCTGCTGCTCTCGCCTGCTTCGTTATACGCAGCTATAGCTGGCTTTACACGCACGCTCTCCTGTAAGCCCCCCTTTCACTTCCGACCCCTTGTCTACATATGCGCCCCTTCCAGCTCCTGGTCTACAAGCTCTGCATCACGCTACATCTGCTTTACTGCTGGCTCTCTGCTGTGCGTGTCTCTCTCTATATCCTCGTCTCTCTGTTGTAGATGCTTGGAGTTGGACTTATTCTTTGATATGACTCTTTCTCTGTGTGGGTGCTTTGGAATATGTGTTAGTAGTGTGTATATAATATGCTTAGCAACACTTGAAAATTTGGATCATTTCTTTAATTTTTATTGGAAATCAATTTATACCGTTTTGATTTTTTTTTTTCGTCTTACAAATTATTATCTTGCATTATTTTTTTATTTTTTTTATATTAAAAAATTTTTAGATGCTATTAAAATTAAAATTTTATTTTTTATATTTTAATCAAAATTTGGTGCTAAAAAATTGATGTTATTTACATTAGGATAATTTTTTAACGTTTTAATTTTTTTTTTATTATATGAATGAATACTGTTGAATCACCAATTTGAATTTATTTGGAACGTTTGATAAAAAAATGTGTAGAAATGACTATTTTTAAAAGATAACGTAAGTGGAGAGCTTCTATAGAGGCACACATATATAATAGTATATGCTAAGAAATCAATACAAAAGTGTTTTTCTGTTCGTGTCGGTGACCTACCTCGGCTCGGGAATCACGCCAGACATTAATCTATAACTGATGCTCTTTATTTTTTGCTAACAAAAACAAAAGCTCTCAAATAATAAATTTTCATTTTTTTTTTATTATAAAAAATTTTCAAATATATGCAAATGTAAAAAAAAATTACAAAAATAGTATTTATTAATATCATCCAAAAACATTCAAGCTCATTTTATTTGAAAATTTCCTAAAACAAATAAATTCAAAAATGTCTCGATGTAACAATATTTTACACCAAGATTAATTCCCCTCCAACATTCCCAATAAAAAAAAAAAAAAAAAAATACAAAAACAGCAAAATCCCTCTCTCTCTCGCCCGTTACAGCGAAGCAAAACAAACCAAAGCTTTGATTCCCTCGTAATTTACGATTACACCAGGCTGCAAAAGCTTTAAAAAAAAATCGAGTACATCGCTCGCGCAGCTCGCTCGAGCAATAAAAGCCAAGCCCCTCTTCTACTGCAAGTTTCTCTTTTGCATCCAACAACTGAAATCCACAACATTCGTGTATGTATATAGGTTCTCTGTATATACTCAAAAACATCGTTCGAGAAGAACAACACGAAAAAAGAAAAAAAAAGAATCAGCCAACGAATCCGTAATTCCTCTTAAAAGCCTTTTTCGCAAGCCAAAAGCCGATAAAATTCGATTCCTCGGCTCTCCGCGGATGGATTACATGCGCAAGAAGAGCATCTCACCCCCCGACTTTCAACGTTGCTGAACAGAAAATAAGCAAAGAGAAGAAGAACTTTTATAAAGATTCCGCCAAACCTTCTTCCCTCGCTCTCTTATTTCAGCATACACGAGAATTCGCCATCGTAATCGCGAATTAAGGTAGGCCGAGAAAGAGAAGAGCGTGCGAAATTCAGCTCACATGCGAGGCAGCCTTGCCAAAATTCCGCCCTTCTCTCTTTCATCATTCTCTCTCTTTCTTCCTCTCACATGTATAGGTACTATATAGCATTCCACTCTTAGCCATCGGCGTTCCCCTCTTCTCTACACCCCTATTATATATATTTATACACATATATGGCCTAGTATAGCCATCGCAGGCCTGCATGGTTTTATACAGTTTCGCTTCTCGCGTCGCCCGAGAATATCTAGTGCGTGGTAGTAACAGTAGCAGGAGCAGTTAAAGCAGCTCTCTCTCTCATCTTATAGTCCGGATGTCGCGTCTCGTCGTCTCGTCCTAAATCCTCTCCAACTTCCGTAGCAGCAGGAGGAGCTTATACAGCTTCGCACGACCCGCATGCTTGCTTCCGCGGCTCTCTCTCTTTCTCACTCTTCCTCTTTTCTACACTTGCGGGTGGCTTTTATTTTTGTTTTCTTTTTTTTCGGTGGTATAGGGAACAGCAATAGCGATGCGAGGATGCAAGCAACGGAGAGCCTAAAAATATCCATATCGGTAAGTGCAAACGGCTTGTTGACGTGTGTGAATGTATGCGTGCCTGGTAATGTGTAAAGTAAATGTGCGTGTGCGTGTGTGTGTGTGTGTGTGTGTGTGTCGCCGCAAGCGCTGCGGGTATTACAATGCGAGAGTGGAGCTTGCGGCTGTAGTATATGTATATGCAAGAAGAGAAGAGAAGCAAGAAGAGCCGACGGACTGCCGCAAGAGCAGCTATGTATACGTATATACATATAGAAGATGGATATAGAGGCGGAGAGTAAAAGGGGAGAGGGGTGTGAAGAGAGCAAAAGCGAGAGAAAGGGCGGAAGGAAGGCAAGGCGGGCAAGCCGCGTATACACACTCTGCACGAGTGGCTGCGGGGAGAGAACTCAGAGAATACCACGCAGCAGCGAGTGGCTTATACGCGGAGTGGGGAAGATGCTGCTGCTGATGCTGCTGCTCTCTCCGCGCACTGAGAGTGGGGAAAGATTGGAGGCCATCTTGGTATAACGACGCGCATGCGTGTCTGGTGGCCCGCGAATGCTTTGACACGTGCCGCCACCGTAGCGCTCTATACGTATAGCGCACGAGGGGATACCTTGCAGCCAAAGTGTGTGCGTGTATAGCGCATTCTTTCTCGCTCTTCTTTTATCCTCGATGGCCGCGCACTGGCGTAGTGCTCTCTCGCCGCAGCATCTTTTAATCGATCAATGCTTTCTTTTTTGTTTATTTCTAGCATTAAAATTATTTAAGCGATTTTACTCTAAAGTTTGGAATTTTTGATATTAAGAGTGGCGAGAATGGCTTATTTTTGCCTTGCTATGGGCAATAAGTAATCGGTAGTATTGTTAATCGTTAATAAATTTATTTAATGCCTAATAAAAATTTAATTGTTGACTTTTACGATGTACTTTGCTTAACATAAGTTATACTTTGATGATTCTCATGTTTTCATCGACCAAATAAAAATAAAATAAATGTTAAAATGTGGTAACATAATAAAATTTTTAAGTACCATTTTAACATACTTATAATTATTTGTTAAAATCAAATAAAATGTAACAATTTAAAATCTCAATAATATTTGAGATAATGACAGAATTAAAATTTCATAAATTTTACTAATTAAACAAACATACAATATGTTTTAAATTACAATCAAAATTCAACCTACCATGCACTATAATGCACACAAAATCAAATAACAAATTCAGCAAACAATGAAATTTCCCAAAATTATTTTAATATCAGTATATAGCTAGGTGTATAGTTTGCCAACTCAAAATCATTAGATTATTACAGTACACACAAAGCAAAAGCGGAAATGCAAACGCACGAGAAAATTAACAGATTCATAGGCGATAAACAGCACATATAACCCAGATATACATAGCAAAGGCTGTACAGCGGCGGCGGATAGTAGGTGATGCGCAGTCACGTTCGCAGCACTCGTGCAAGAATATATATGCATGTACATACCATATACACATAGCTTGAGCACACCGTAGCATCGATTTCGCGCTTGCATATTAGTCAGGTAAAAAAAAAAGAAAAGAAAATCTGCAATAAGCGCATTTCCGGCGAGATCAAGTGTGTGTACAGCCAATAACCAAAATGCATTGTAATACAATATACACAAGCAGGAAAGGATACATAGCGCTGCAGATATATACATAGAGAGAGTGAGAGAGCCATGCGTTAGCCGACGGCAGTTCAATTTATTCCATCGCAAACGGGACTGCGTGTACATGTAATATAAGCTCGTAAATTTCTAGTTTCTCTCTCACTCTCTCGTAACTGACGTATCGCTTATGAGCAAGCCCGCGGCTAATTCGATATGTGTGTGTATGTGTATGCATTTCAAATAATTAATAAACAATCTTACACGTAATTCAGTCGAGTATGTGTTGAAAAATCGAGTATGGATAACGAAATGCGGTTTTGGGAATTGCGAAAAATATGAGCTTATCATAAACTTTGTGTGTGTGACTGTTGCGGGCTTGTTAAAACACTACTTGGGGGGAAAACTAATATGTGTGTTATTAGATGGTTAAAAATTTAAACTGTATGTATATGCGAACAAAAGCTGCCGATACTATCTAATTCGATCTGAATGACGCTTGTAACTTTATAAAAACAAATTTTCACGTCATATTCGAGGTAAAAACATGAGGTTATGTGAATGAGAACACAAAAATATAAGGCAAGCTTATAAAGCGCTGATAAAAGGTATAATATACAAAATATAATTACTCAAAAATAAAAAGCAGCGACAACACATGAAATATAATACCAAAAAATACGCATCGATTTAGATGACATCGGAAACCAACTTCATATATCCAAATTCATTTGATCAACACCCATAACCCCTTTCGACTTTGGAAGGATGAATTCACGCGAGAAAAGAGATATGCTGCACCAACTATCTAAAGCTTGTAAAAGCTCTGAGAAAAAATGGAGTTTCGTTGATCGACGGCAAGTGAGAATAACCATAGCCTAGGCAATTATTAATTAATGTGCTAAAAATGTATTGCTATCGGCGCTTACTCTCTACATTTATGAGAAAGGCAGGAGTGAAAGAAGCACTTTCCGACGGCAAGCACATTTCGCCGTCGCTAAATCAAAATACTCCAGCCGGCGAGGTAAGAAAGATGGAAAGCTCGAAAACTTATGGATTTCGTGAAATGAGAGCAAGATTTTTTGAATTATCAAAAAAATCGGGTGTGCGCGAGATGGCGGTTTGTGGTAATTTGTGGACTTTTTTACGGAGGATCGACTATTCCGCGCTTATGGAAAATATCGTTAAGAAATACTATCTTGAGCTTTTCGAGGGATTGATTATTTTGATGATTCTTATAGTATTGATATTATGCGTTGTTCGGTCACTTAACGATAAATTTTCTTGTGCGTAATTTATATATTTTCTTATATTTTTCATTTGGAAGTTTAATGAACTTTACGAAATATGTAACGTATATATGTATGTGTAAGCTTTATTTTTTTTTTTTTCAATTAAAATAAATTTTGCGCTTTAATTAATACCTGCAAAAATATGTGTGTGTATGTTGGTATACATTTTTTCTCAATTATTTTTGTGATCGCTTATACATGAATAACACAATATACCGTATATGCAAATAATTTTACATCTTTTTTTGTTGTTGTTTTTTTAAAAATAAAGTCTCTTTCTCTTTTTTCGCATAAATCACGAAATATATAACAGTTTTTATCGTTAAAAGGTATATAATGTAGGTCACATACAACAACAACAACAACAACGATCACTCATGTTCGCCAAAATTGTACTCATTTTCAACGCGGAATAACCAGGAACATCCTCGAGCACTTGCAAGAATACATATAAATATATATGAGCCACAAACTCATCAAGAGCAACAACACCGTCCCATCATCGACACATACATATACAAACATATACATACATAAAAAAGTAAATAACGCGAAAAAAGCGTTAGGGTCGAGAGAGAGTGTATTATGGTATAGGGGTATTATACCCTCGCAAAAAGTACACGTCCATAGGAAGGGGAGTGGGTATGTAGCAAAAAAGGTACACAGGGTGAGGTAGATTGGTCCTTGTCGTCCTAAAATATATGTATATATACATACTCAAACATACATATATCCACGCATGTATATCAGCCCACAGGTCCGGGATACAGAGAAAGAGAGCAATGTTACGCATTCGGGCCGCGTATCTCGCACCTTATACATATATATACACGCAAACGTAAAGTAGTGCGGGGGATCGGTCATGTATGTATATAATACAGTTTTCCCCTTGCCTGTAGTATAAGAGGGCCTCTCTCATGGGCATATACATACATGTAAGTAAGAGAGAGAAAAAGAGGCTTGCTTCTCTCTTACGTGCTCGGCGGCAGGCCATCCAATAAAAGTTGCCTTTGTTTGATGGCCGACTAAATCGGGCTATAGCTGAGGTGGTTGCTGCTGCTATACTTGCTGCCCCCTCATCTCCTCTTTCTCTCTTTTTCATTCCTCCCTCTTATACCCTCCCCGTAATGCGTCATTACTGTCGAGCTTTACGGGCACCTCGTATCATTTCACTTAGGTATATTGATATGGCAACGAGTTCTCTTCCACGTCTCTCCTCTAAAGGCCCCAACCTCGTCGTCGCATCACGGATAGACCGAGTGAGAGAGTGAGAGGTCGTCAACGAGGCACACTGGTTGGCAAGTTGGGAATCTCTCTCTTTCTCTCTTTTCACTTCCACCTCTCGCTCCGACTCCATTCACCGCGAGTGCGGCGATGATGCTTCGGATTATTGCCTTATTAAAATCCTCTTTGCACTTAGTTTTCTTCTTATATCTATATACCTATATACACAGACACACACACTTCCATATGTGAGAGAGTATGGGGGGAATAAAAAAGACTGACGATAGTATAGCACTTGAAGCTTTTACTGTGCGTGTTATGTTCTGTGTTGTATGTTTGATGATACGAGTATAGCTTATACTGCCACACCACATCCTATATATCCAAGTATATAATGATTGAGATTCTCTCCTGGATTATGTTATTATTTGATCATCAAACTTATATCTATACGTGTTATTGCAGATTTTACGATTATTTGATTGTTTGTGCATTGCGGTTACTGCTGCTGCTGCTGTTGATTTGAAATTTTCTGAGATTACATATATTAAAGACGAAGATGATATAAAATATACGCTACTACTACGGCAATGAGCTATACGTTTATTATTTTTATTATTACTTTTAAATTAAAATCTCTGTTTTAATGTTTAATAAATCTGAAATTGTGCAGATATTTTATTTAAATCACATTTTTTCATAATTTTTGTCAATAATAAATAAAAAGTAAATTAAGCAATAAATATAATACAGCGAGAATTGAAAATTACGTTTTTTGGGGCGAACGATTCATTATTAAAATGTTTAAATTTGCTTTTTTTAGTTAAATACAAGCGCACGTATAAATAATAACACTACTGCATCATTACGAATTCAAGATGTATTTTAGAAACACTACAAATAATTTTATATGAATTTACAAAATTTATAACGATCGTAAAAACAACGAATCAATAATTTATATATCTAAAATGCTTGCGTATAAAACACAACCTAGCCATACTACCAGACGAAGATAATTTATTAATCTGAACTACATAAATAAGATATCTTTATGTCTTTATCAGAATATATGCTAAAGTAATTTAATTTTCGCGTGCTCACAAAAAAAAGGAAATATTTTTTTTTTTTTTAGCAATACCGTCTGTTGTAGTAATATGTTTACATTTTGCTTGGTCAAAAACATATTCGTCACGGCTTTTAAAACTTAACGGGAGATTTTTTCTAAAATAGTTTTTATTGCACTTGTAGCCCTAAAACGGTACTTGTGCGCCCATAAAAAAAAAGATCGTAAAAAGCAGCGAGATTACTTTTTACGATTTTAGCTATAGCTGGGCTAGCAGCAGCTACCTGTTCAAAGAAAAATGAGGACAGGTATTTGTGAAATTTGCGACTATACCTATTTTCCGTTTTGCTGATTGAACATTTTTTTACTCTACACACAAACATAGCGTTATTACCGAAATTTTTAAACAAGGTTTATTTTTCTTTTTTTGTTTTAAGCTTGTTAAAACAGATGATAATGAAGGTTGATGGTAATATAAAAATTTTACATGAAATAATATTAGAAACAATACGCATAAAAATTAAATTTAATATATATTTTTAATTTATGCAATCATAAAAGTTTAACATGAAAGCACAAAATTTTAAAAATTACAACAAACAAAGTAGAATCAAATATACATTAATGAATTTTTTTCATTCTACTTTGTAAGTTGTACTTTTTAAAATTCTGTACTTTTATGTTAAATTTATTGTTCGTAAAAATAATATTAAATCTGAAAGCAACTCAAATAAAATTATCAATTTTATTTTTCTCACGGAATACCCGATAAATTAAAAAAAAATCATTCTTCGATTCGTTTATCAACTATCACTCTTATAAAAACCCCACAAATTAAATTTCACAATACACACATTATTTTCACACACATTTATAATATATCAACAAACTTTTATCAACAAACCCACCACTTCCACAACACTCACGAACCGTCGTCGCAGTGCGCGTTCGCCATCCGACGGCAAGCGAAAGCTCGCGTGCTTCCGCATACATTCCCGCAGCAAAAACCCTTCCATCTACTATCGACCAAAAAATCTTTATTTTTTTCAAAAAAATCACAGTTCTACACTCGCAACGATCAAGGAAGAGTCACGAGTTTAACTGTTGTTGGCGTAACGTCTCGGAGGAAACTGAGACGAGACATCGTGGGAGTTAACCCTCTTGGCTATAACTTGGAATAGCTCAAAGAGAGACTGCTGCAGACCCAAGAGTAGGTCCGCAACCCGACCGCGCGGGCTAGAGCATGGCCTTCAAGTTTAGGCCCCTTGGGCGGCTAAAAAACAGTCGAGGGTGCACAGCCGCGCACTTTGGAGAGATAGAAAGAGAAAAAAAGCAGGAATATAGCAGCAGTAGTAGTTGTTGTTGGCTGTAAAGTGGAAATTTGTGCGGTGTTTACGAGGTCACGGAGTCACGGAGCGAGCGAGAGGGAGAGATAGATAAAAGAGAGAGGAAGAGAGTCCCCGACGGTCAGAAGCAATATTAGACCCGCGAGCATCTGGCCGGCTATATAATAACCCGGTTGGAGCAAACTACGAGAGTGTCCGCCGCGCGACGGGCGGCTTTTTTAACCTGCGACGCAACCCTTGGGCTAGCGGTAAAAAAAAGCCGCACTGTTGCAGGAAGCGCACCACTACTCGCATTGTCTTTCCTCTCTCCCTCTCTCTTTGGGCCTATATATTTTCTGTTCTGCTCAGCCTTGAAATACTTATATACTATATACGGCAATTTTCGAAGCGACGGAGAATTCGCTTGTTTTTTAGGGTCTAGGATCTATACTTGGTGTGGGTAGGGAAGAATAAGATACGACTGTGTTTTTTTTTTACCGTTATATTAGCCCGAGTAGTGAGAAAAAAAGTACGCTAGAAGAAGAACCTTGGCTGCTGCGTTTTTGCGCGCTACGGCGATTTTTTTTTATTGCGGCCTTGGAGGGTGGCAAGAATAGAATATAGGAAAGAAAGGAAGAAAGAAGAGTGTAGTTCGAAGGCAATCGAAGAGGTCCGGCGCGTGACTCCGGAAGGTAATTGCACTGGAGAATCGTCCAAGGGTTTTATTTTCCTTTTTGTTTTTTTTTTAGGAGGGAAGGAGGGATAGGTTGAATGGAGACAGGTAAAGAAGTGAAAAATGTAGGCGGCTGGATCTGTGCGCGCACTGTTGCAGCAGCAGCAGCAGTGCAAAAAATATTGGCAGTACGTGTGGCGATTTTCAAGGGAGGGGGTGGGAGGTTGGACTTCTCTCGGTGCGCGCACGTCTCTCGAGAACTGCTAAGGGCTGCGAAGAGATTTTGCTTTTAAGAAAAGACTTGGCTTGTTTAATACGGCCGTTATAAGGGAGGAAAAGAAGAAGAGAAAAAACTCTTTCCGTAAATTTAGTGTAATACGATAAAAATTGAACTTTAGGTATGACTTGCGATTGATTTAATGGTCGTTTTGAGGGAGAGAATCGAGTGTGTCGATATTTGTACCTGATGAGAACTAAAATGTTATAGTTTACGAGAAATAAAGAGAGAGAGAGAGGATAAAAGAGTTCCTTCTCGTATTTTTGTAATTTTTTGTACATTATTATCTTGAGGAAAATTTAGAAATTTTTTTTCAAAATGTAAATTTAATGATTTTTCTTATTTTTTTATTTTTGTTGTTGAAAGCATTATTGATTGGCAATTTTTAGATAACTTAAAAGTCCAATAAATTTCTTTAAAAAAAATTTAGTGTATGTTAAAACGAGCTCTGAAACAAGTTTAAACGACAACTAAAGCCCATTATATAAACAATACGAAAAAAAGCATACTTTATAACTAGCAATCTTTCACACTCCGAGAATAACAACGCCACATCAACTCTTGATAAAAAAAAAAAAAAATAAAAAAAACTGCAGGAATCATAATTTCTCTTTTAATCTCAGCACTTTTTCGCGGACATAATCGCTTCATTCCGCACAGAACACCCACATGCATCTACACTACGGTCATATAACAATCCCCACACAATAAAAGCTAGCTAGCAAGGAGCAATAGTTACTATATTCTAAAGAAAAAAGCGGAAGTGTACGCGAGAGAGAGAGAGAGAGAGAGAGCAGCGGTGGTGGTGGTATATAGTATATATTATAGAGGTAAGCGTAAATCCTCGGACTTATCCGTCGGAGCGATAAACAAGTTCTCTGCGTACTTTTGTTCGCACGCGCTTATAGGAAAATCTGTGAAAACAACAGCAGCAGCACAGAAGTACGTAGTACAGGATCCGTCGGTTCTCTCTCTTATTTGCTGCTTACTGTTCGCCGAGCGCATTACCTATACTAGCTGTGGCGCGCGAACGAGTGATGAATTTAATTATTCTCATCGCGTGTGCCTTCTCTGCCGAGAGAGATACTCTCTCTCTCTTTCTCTCTCTCCTTCTTCTTCTTCAGCGCTTGCGGCCAGTTTTATTTACGAGGCAGATAAAAGTTCGAGCGTCTGAGTTTTATCCTGGTCAGCGATCATTCCTCCCTTCCCTCTTCCTCCGCCTCTCATATACCCCTTCCTCTCCAAGCATATATTTGGACTCATCTACTCCTACTAGCACTTTCTTTTGCAAGCGGCCCTGCAGGCGTGGGAAGAGTCATCAGTTTTATTTTCACACTTTTTTTTTCTTTACGACCGCGACTTGTGCAACAGCAATGTATATACGCTGCTGCTGTATGATCTGTCTGAGTATTATTGCCATAGGATGACCTAATGCGTATATCGCGATATCGTCCTGCGCACGTAAATAGAGTGTGTTTGCTTCTTTTTTATGCGATTACGACTTTTGCACTGATTTTTATTTTATGCGATTACGACTTTTGCACTGATTTTTATGATTGCTGCTACGCCCACGAGTTAAAGAGCCATAGACGGCGAGTGTAATATGCGGATCCGCGAGTATATACCCACTTTTGATTCGATTTGCGGAGGCAGCAAAGTCAGTCTTGGGATTGAGATATATCCCGCGAGCAGAGAAGAAGACGTGTATAATGATGCTACTGCGTCATCGTTCTCTCGAGGTGTAGGTACACCTATAAATCGTGTATTATGCTCGGGTGTCTCTCGATTGATAACTCTGATAAAGCATTTGCTCTTTCTCTCTGTCTCTCTCTCTCTCTCTCTCTCGCTCTCTCTCTCTCTCTCTCTCTCTTTCACTTGGATATGCTTACGTCAGCCGCTGGGAGAGAAAGATCGCTTGACGATATATTATTTGAGGTGCAGCATGCTGTAATGTGTGTAAGTATAAGCCCCTATCATACATAGCTGCTGCAAGCTTTTGCGAAATATCTGTCTGAGTTTTTGCTGCGAAATTCACCGTAAAATTTCTTTTTTTTTTTATTCTCTTATTAGTAAACTTTTTTTACCATGATCACTATGGAGAAGTGAGTATAATTTTTATTCTCTTACACCGTGGGTAACTCAGAATCTCATAATTTTTGTTCGCAAAATAAATTTACGCGTTCGCGTTATTCCCAAGCTAGAATTAACATTCACACGAACGGAATAACGTATTATGTTCGGTATAGAGTGATAAATGTACGAGAGAATTTTTCGCGCGATTTCTCGAAACGAGGTTAAAAGTCGGAATTTCAGGAATAT